>JASDQU010436531.1:102464-133756 GCA_032191745.1 Picea mariana
CAATCTCCCAATAACTTCCTTAAAGTTTTAATTGTATTCCCATGCAGATTCCCCCTCTCTCTATTGAATCTCATGCAATTCAGAGAGAGATTTTTTTTCTAACTTAGGTATCTTGAATTCAGTAATGGATTTCTAACACACCTAGTCAAGGGTAAAGGCATTTCCTTTCACCCCAGGCTCAATAGCCTTCATGTACCATTTGAGGGCACGACCCCTCAAGGTAGTATAGAATTATACTAACTTGTTCGCATCGAAGGTCTCTTTGAACCTCTAGACAGACTCACATAAAAACAAATTTTGTTCTACATCCTTATTTCCTTTACCCCAGAACTTTGGGTATCGAGTGATTGATCCTCCTTTCTTTCCAGCCATTGCTAGTGTTCTTGTTCCTATAAAAATAAATCCCAATGGCCCTAGTTGTGATATTCCAGGAGACCATACTATCCTTTGACCATTTACATTTGTAGGTCCTAATGAACTATATAAATTCGAAAAAATAGAATTTGCATGAGTATGAGGTACTGATCTTACTAAGGGTATTGAATGCACCCGGGGGATGGGAAACTCGGGGATGGTTCCACTGACTTATGGGTGGGTTTCTTTGATCTAGGGGGTCTCATTTTCTTGTACCAGTGCAACCTTATCAACTTCGTGGTCGAATCATCCTAAGATCAAGGCCATATATTCTTTCTATTTTTCAATATCTGGATGTCTATCATCCTCTCTTGCTTCTAAACCTTCCTCATCTCGTTATCTCTCCATGAGAATTATTTTTTTCTACGCTTCTCCATCCTACAATCTTACACTGGCCAATATTTCTTGTATTCACAACTTCCACAACTCCCATGAATTTATTTCATCCTTTCCTCTGGGTCCGATTTCTTTCTACAACACCTCAAAATGCTTCATTTCTCTCTTTACATTCCCCCACCATAATTTCTCAACTATGGCGGATCTCCTCAGGGAACACTCACTTCTTGTTGTTTTCTCTTCTTCCATATTTCAAATAACTCATTCCCCTTATTAGGTCCTGAAATTACCCCAAGATCACCCCACCCCAAGTGCATGGGTTTAGGCTACCATCTCACATGAGGGAAAAACTAGCATCCCCTCCTCCAACAAAGATACCTTGATCCAAAGGGGAATTTCGCTCAACAATATTCCCCATGCCCCTTTCTTGAATATTTCTTTGACTCGTGCAAAACACTGGTGGTTCTCTGCTGCAAAATCGATGATATACCCTTCAAAGGAAATGTCAACCCAGAAATCCACCACTCGAGTAATCTTGTGGTCGAGTCAGTGAATATCTTCTAGCCTTTGTGTATCCCAGGAACCAATTTATTTAATCCATTCTTTAAAATTTGTTTCTTATTATAGTCAATCTATCCACTGGAACAAATTTTTTGAAAATTCTACCTAACAAATCTCATACTGGTCCCTTTATCTTTTTGAGTAGAAGATAGAATCATTGGTTGTGTCCCAGTTCATATTCCATAACTCCACTTCCTTTAGTATGAATGAATCACACTTATGTTACCACCACTGTTGAACGTCATAATTGTGGATCCGTGGAAGCATTCTCCTACAATTTCCCTTGCAAAATCAGGGTCATGACAACAAAACCATTTTGCTGGAGAAAAGTTGTCATATTAGGGTCCTGTTCAGGTTACCAAAAAAAGGGTACCGATATAGTCTAGTGCATTGGCATTTTCATCTTTTTGAAAGGAAAGAAGTCTCACTCGAAGCACAACTGAGACAAAAGAACTAAGGGAAGGGTAAGAAGAATGCTATACATATCTATAACAAATCTATATTGTTACCATTCTAACACAAGATAAATTACTCAGTTCATATCCTTCAAACATCATACATTCATACATGAGAACATAACTGTACAAAACATCAAGGAAGAATGGTGAAGTATAATGCATAACATACAACAATATAATGAGCTTTCAAAGATACAAAAGTAATTCAAATTAGGATCATTTTTAAAATTTGATCTCCATTATCTTGCTATTATATCAAAAATCTTTGATAATAAGCATTCACAACTTTACATTAATCATCTACCTTACTCAACATAGAAGCGATCAATAGGTACATCTCAATCCAATACTATAGCTGATAGTAATCAATATAAGCTCTTCCCTTATTAATTACATTATGGATCTGGAGTACAGATCCAAGTATTGCCTCTTGTTCCTCTCTCCTATCTTTCACACACCCACCCATTACAATCTACTACAAAATACCAATTTCCATTAATACAATACAATTGTTTTCTACCTTTTCCTTGAGAACCCATATGCCCTCTTCTCTTCTTGATTCTCTTCTTGATTCTATTGTAATTGTATTGTATCAAAATTGACTTTTTGTTGGCTTCAAATTATGTTCTATTTCAACGTATTTTTGTCTCGTGTTTCCTTTATAAACCTTATTCACTTGATTGGTTGTCTCCTTTATAAGTTGCACAAATCATATTTATAAAAATTAAGGGCCCAAGAGGTGGAATTTGATGAGAGAGGAGTCTACACTATATTCGAGGAAATTATTGAATGATTGGTCAAGTGCCCATTGATTATGAGATAGGATGGGTTTTGATGGAACCGATAACACCATATGAATGAGAAGTAGAGGATGGTTTTGATGGATTGGTTTATGTGCATGGATTGTTTGGGATCATTTCATACAAAGTACCATATTGGGAATAAAATATATCCAAATAATGGGCATGAGAAATGGATTCCTCTTTGGTGACTACACCACCCATTACTACATCACGAGATATATGAGGTAATAGAGATTGTGTGAACCATTCAACCAATAATTGGTTAGGAATGGTGGCTTTGATTATCCTTCGTCATCGTCTCCATTCATGAATATGATTAAGAATATGTATGGATTTAGTATGACAAAGGGAGGTCAAGAGTTCTGTGTCGGTTTCATATCTGATGGGAAATTGGAAATGGGTGAGGAAATCCATGGAAAGTGAATTGAAATATTGAAAAGTTTTGCATTGTAACTCAATGTGCCATTTTCCGTTGAACCTGTAAGAGTACGTTGGAAAATATGTAAATGAATAGATTCATCCATTAGTCAGTTTGATGAACACCACAAATGAATTTTCATGAAGTGGTTATTCGAGTCTTCTCTAGGTTTCCCATCAAATTTTGGAATATCAAATGGTAATTTGGCTAGAATTATTGGCCAAAAAGGGGAGTGTAATATGCAATTGTTTGTTAATCTAGACATATCCAGTTGATATAAAGTAACCAAGAAAGGTAATTGTCAATTAGTTTGAGGATGATACTGGTAAGGCATAGGAACACCAGTAATACCATAAAATGGTTGTGGTGTATTGTTGTATCTAGAAGGTCCTCCCATATGTTTCTTTTGTGGATTTTGACCAACAAAAGTGGGATTCATTTGTTGAGTAATTTTCATAAAAGGTGAAGTAAAACCCATTTGGCCCTAGGGAGGTTAACCAATGTCTTCCAGGGGAGGATAGCCAGTTTGACCTTGAGGCGGATAACCAGGTTTCCCTTGAGGAGGGTAACCGGATTGACCTTGAGGAGGGTACCTAGTTTGATTCTGAGGAGGCTAATTGATTTCACCCTATGGAGGAAAGGATGATTGTCCTTGAGGACTCCAACTGGGATTCGAGACACCTTAGAGGGGTTATCCATAATATAGTTCAGAAGGATTGGTATTTAGGTATCCTCCCTGAAGGTTTGGATTTCAATATCCTCCTTGATATGTTTGATTAAAAGGTCCTCTGTGGGATGGTCCCCAGGATTGTTGTGGGTTTCCGACAAAATAAGTCTAAAATTGTCCCCCTATCATAAGATGGGTAAAAACTGGGATTTTTTCAGTGAATGGGGTTTTCCCCCCAGTTGGGATTTGGCCACTGAACGAGGGTTTCCCCCCAGTCGGTATTTGTCCATTGACCCAGGGTTGGCCCCCGGGAGAGATTTTTCCGCTAATGGAGGATTACCCCCAGTAGGGACTCAACAGTCAGGTTTTGTTATATGACCAAGTTTTGCATTCTATGATGTGAAGGTGTGCCAATGGGACTTTGCGGCATGTATGAAGTTGTTTCTTGAAGAGATATGGTAGTTGTAACTATCAGGGTACTTTGCAAATGATTAGGTAATACAAATCTTGTTTCACTCGTTGCTTGTCCTGAAGTTGTAGAAGTATTGATTGTTTATCCAACAGGATGGTCAATGTACTGACTCGATGGTAATGCATCTGCACCGGTGGTGACATATGTATGTGGAGGGTTAAAGAGTGGTTGGATAAAATTAAATTTTTCATAAATATCACGACCCGATGGAGTTCTCCATATAGTACAAACATGATTTTGATGTGGATCTACCATTTCAGTAGAGTGGATAGGGGTAGTAAATTCTTCATTTATATTTGGTTGTTCCAGTTCCATGTCATGTTCTTCGTATGTCCTTGATGATAGTATAGGATAATATTCAACTATGATTTTTCTTTAGGAGTCTAATTGGAGAATAAGTGGATCGTGAGGGTTTTTCAAATCCTGGTTTGCAGGAGGGGTAGGAACTTCTTGAACTAATACTATAACACCCTTGGGATTTTCAATCAAAGGAGTTGCAACACTACCAGTGTCTCAATAGTTTTCAACCTCTTCATAGTAAGTGTCTTCAGGTGATTTAGTAGGTATGGGTTCGTAGCCTTCCAGAGGAAACCCTTTCATTATACGTTCTCTACAAATACCTTTATCAACAATAGTACCAATTTTAAGGATATCTAGAGTGAAAAAACAACATTCACTAAAAAATATTGAAAACCAACAATAAAAACAATAACTTCCCTTAATGAGCATACTAGTTGGTGATGAAATCGAACTTGAAAGATTAAAAAACACCAAGAAATCAATCATACTTTATAGCATTCAAGAATTGAGTAATATATCAAAGACAAAGAAATAAATATACTTGTGATCAACAATATTTCCTTTGAGTTCTTCTGATCAATCAGATAATCAAGAAGAGTTGCAAAAGTGAAACCAAATCTGAGAGAGAAAGGGTCGATTTTGCAATCAAGAAATAAAACAAAAAATCAATAAAGACTAAAAACAATGAAGGACAACAAGTTTATAATCAAACAATAGCTAAGATAAGACAACATAAACTATGAGTTAGAGAAGAACATCCAAATACTAGACCCATCAAGAAAGAAACTTGAAAATTTCCCTAGAAAGAGGAAATTAGCACTCTGGTAACAAAGGCACCAGAGTGATACAATGCTCCCTATAAGGCTCTAGGGGATTGATGATCAAGAAACAATTCCTTGGTTTGAACTACAATGGAGTGCTATTTTTGAGGAAATTTTGAGAAAAGACTCAAAAATCTCAATAACTCATGAAATCTCAGTAAAAGGCTCTGTAATACAACTAGCAAAGACAAGGAAGATAGAAAATTTAGACCAAATCAACAAATATGATCTAGGGATAGGAAAATGTCTTGGAAAAACCAAGGGAATAATAACTGAAAGTTCCTCCCTAGTGGAGTCACCAATTTTTGTTACAGAAATATTCCCTTGCAGAAAGGTGAACTTTCCCTTGGATTATAGACCCCTCTACCAAGAAATAAAATTACATTTGGACACTACAATTCATATAGATTCATTTTTTCCATCGAAGAAGAGAGAAGGAGAGGAAGTAGGATGTACCTAATTTATGACATTTGTCCAAGATGCTCCAATCTATGAGCTCCAATCAATACCTGCAATGGACAACAAGAAACAAAGGACTATCTCCTACTCTAATGGATTAGACAAAATCAATTTATCAATGGGGATTAAGACAACCATAGACAAGCATATGTAAAAACATACTTGAAGGAAATAGGCCAATTATATTAATGAGAACTCAAAAGGGAACTTACAATCTTTAGAAAATGTTGCAACAACCTCTCCAAGTCCTCCTCATCCAACCCTGCTCAAAAAATCCACAATCAAAATAACAATACTTTGTTGATTTATACTCCTTTTATCCATCGAAATGCCTCCATTTATAGGCTTTGAGAGGCTCAACCACGTTGAATATATTTTTAAATGTTTTAGGATATGGCTCCATTAATTGTGATATCTTTCTTAGATGTATCTCTAGAGTCCAATTCTTTCCAAACTAACCCAATCCATCCATAGTTATCTTTAGAGGAAAGTAGGATTTCCTCAAATATTCCCTCAACCAATTCAAAGCTCCCTTAAATTGGACAATAGAGAACTACAACACCCCTCTTAATATGGACAAGGAGCACTAGCACTCTCTATGTATGAGTAGGGGAGCGTTGATCTTCCAAAATGTCACCAGGATGACAATTCCCTAGGCAAAACTCGTGTTTCGAATGTGAGATGATGGGACTTATTATTATAACATTTTTTAGGAATTGTAGCAAGTGTTTTTATGGTGTCATTCGACATCCAAAACTTAGGAAAAATTAATGTGACACTTATGACATTTGCAACAATAAAAGTGTGATACTTGCGACACTTATGACACTTGCGACAATGAAAGTCATGCGGAAATTATGACACTGTATAAGTGAGGAATGGTAATGTGTAACACCCCTGGGGGAAATTCTTAGAGCTACGCCATAAGGGGACCACTTTGGAGACTTATTCAACTACACCCATCACTTATAAAGGCTTCTAGACTTCTTCTAAGGTTGACATCAATGGCAACCAATTTTTCAACATAAACTATCACTTGCTTACTTTTATTTTTCTTTGAAATAGTCATATTGCCTTATCTAAAACTAATGAAAGCATGAATTGTGGTTAACCAAGGTCTTCCAAGTATTAGGGGATGTTCTCCTAAGTTATATTTAGGTTGAATAATTACAAAATCGACAAGATAATCCCATGAGGACAAATATATACTGATATAATCTACTACACCCTCAATCTTTACTCAAGATCTGTCTTTCATTTCTAATATTGTGGTGTAGGTCAAATATTACATATATTAAGGTTTTTTGTTGTCTCCATAGATATTGTATTAATACATGCACCTAAGTCAATTAAATTATTCATAATATAAATATTTTTGATAAATATATTAAGAATCGGTATCCCTGGAAGGGATGATTTAAGGATGGAAATTTATTTTAAAATGTAGAAACCTTGATGAATCTTACTAATCCTTCATATGCCAACTATACAATGTTTGGCGATATTTTATAAAAATATTCAAATTTCTAAGGATTTTATATAGTTTGTATATTTTTTTGGTGATTTTTAAGGTAAAATAATTTTATCCTATAGAATTTGGGAGGGAGAATTGTTTTTAGAATGGAGAATTTGTTTTTGATAAAAACCATGGAAAATTATCCCATGAGTGAAATTTAGCCCCTAAAATCATCCCTATGATTCCCTGGATCAACATATATTTTTGTTGTAATATTTGTTTACATTAGACTAGCTAATTTTCAAACAACTTACACTGTTGTTAGATCCTTTATTTTTCTTCCTGATTTCATAAGACATAGTTCCCTAAATGTTTTTGTATAAATTGGTATATTATTTATATCATGAAATAAGGGAAGATTAACAAAAATGTACATTTGTCACGAATTCCTTTTAAATATATGATACATAGAATATAAAAATTCAAAGAATTATGTTTTGATTTTTTCAAATTGTACAAAAATCTCTTTGGATAGTCCGCTAATTTCTCATCCTCTTGTTGAGCCATATGGAAAACACATTGTTTGGAATATTGAGGCTTGCAATAAGTTTGGTCTCAATACCCAATGATATTTTCTCCTAGTCCCATAAACCATTTTAAATCAATTCCCTTAAAAGTGGAAGGAAACAAATGAACATTGTGAGCATAATCAGTGTATCCATATGTGTGACATAAAATATCAAATTCAAAGAAAAATACATTAGGGTGTTTAGACACCATACCGTGAAAGTTAGGAATAATTGAAGGTTGAATGTTTTCCATATTTAGCTCATTTATAAATGATGTAGGCATGTATAGCATAGGGAAACTGAAAGTAACTTCTTCTTCCTCATCTTATTTTCTATCTCTTTCATCATTCAAACCTATTTATATTTCTCATCCTCCCTCTGGTATTGTTTTTCGATCCCCACTTCTTGGAACAATTTCTCTTTCTCCTCCTCCATCTGGTATTATTTATCAATATCCATCTCTTGGTCCTATGCCTCTTATATGAGACTCCATGTCAACCATTTTATTATCCCAAAAGATCCAAAATTATTTACTCCAACCTTCTAGTGTTTATTTTGGATCTTCAAATTGTTCAACAACTTATTCTTCTTGTGTCTACTTTGAGCTCTCTACAACGATACATTTCCATGTATGTTTCTTATTACCTGGAAGAAAGTTAGTAGTGGGGAGTTTGTGGATCTATTGATGGGTAGTATGGTAAAGGATTTAATGGATGGTTATGCAGATGATGTAGTAGGTGGTTTTGTATATGACTTAATAGATGGTTGCAAAGATGATTTAGTAGGTGTTTTTGTGGGGGTTTTTATTTTTCCAAGACTTTTTTTTTTCTAAAACAAAAGAAACAACTTCTTTTTCAAATTTAACAATCCTATCTTTACTATCTCTAGGTCTAAGTGATTTATTCATGCAAATAATAGATGACTAGGTTTCATGAAGACTCACTAAGGTGAATGTCCAGGTTATTACCTCTTCTCTTACAATCTTCACTCCTCCTGGTCCTAAATGTGTGAAAATAAATAAATACAAAAAGCCCTTTTAATTTTTATTTTTATGAAAGTTAAAGATTTCAAAACCAATTCCTGTAGCACCTTCCCCCCAAAAGAGCCAAAAGTGTTTGCATAATTTTTTCATAAATGGGACACTATTATGTCAATCCAGGGTCGGTAAAATTTCAAGGTACAATCATTGTATATGAGGGAATTAGATTTGAAACTTGTCCTACAATCCTTTAAACTAAGAATGAAATCCAAACTTGAAAATGATCATCAACTACTAATGAAATAATTTAACTGTATATTAAAAGGAAAATGCAATCTAAATTAATCTGTAAGACTTCAAATGTAATACCCCTAGGCCGAAACCAATTGTAAATGTAGAATGAAAATGTAGTTAAGCTGGTGAGTTGTTTGATCTCATTTTCTATATGCACCTTTCATGGCATATTCCGTGCATGTATTGTGCACATTCTAGGATACATGCTCAACAATTTAATTGTGCGTGATTTTGAGGCCAGAGAGCCTTTGTTTAAATGTTTTGTTTTATAGGCTAGTGAGCCAGTTATTATAAGCTAGGAGGATTATGTTTTGTATTAGGCCAGAGAGCCTAAATGCTAAAGGATAATGAGCTTACTTTTGTATATGTCTTATCATTAATATAAAATACATCATTGCAAATAGACCGACCACGATAAAATAGTATGGGGGAATAAACTCTAATAGTTAGGGAAAGGGGGGGGATAAAAGTTAAGGAAAAGGGGCTAAGCTAGGGAGTTTAAGCCAAAAAGGAATATTATATTAATATTCCTTAAAGTATAAAGTAAGGAAAATTATTTTATCTGAAGTTCTAAGGATGGGGACAAGTCGGCCTAAGTAGCTCCCAACATGACAAGTGTCAAGTTGGGAACATGCATACATATAGTTTGGAATTAGTTCATTTTCCCATCATTCAGTCATCCATTAAAGGATTCCATGATCATTCACTCACTCAATTAGTTGTCTTCCATACCTTCCTATCACTATACCTGAACCTATATCTATACCCATACTTGTTTGTGTACTTGGTTAGCTTGGGAGCTAGACTAAAGAAGCAGGTTGTCAGGGACATGGGATATTGGAGAGGTGGGTTGTTATGCCCATGGGAAATTTATTTCTAGGTGAGAGAATTGTTGGGCATTGATATTTGAAGGTGCTAAACTGTAGCTACAAGTCTTTGAAACTTTGTGTCTGGCCTATTGCTGAAGCCCTGGAAGGAAAGTGGGGCAGCCGAAGGACTGTTGAGAAGAGAAGGGGCACACTTCCTGGGGTGGGATAGGCATGTGGGGAATGAGGCACTCTAGGTTGTTAGTTTGAGTATAACCTATGACTGAGTCTTTCCTATTGTATATGATACATCAACCTAGTTAGGAACCCCTTTAATTGGGTGGAGTTTAGTCCCAACTCAAGGGTGACCACTGTTGAGAGTGATGAGCAGTGTGGTCCAAAGATGGGAGGTTCATGGAAGGTCTGCATGCAGTTGGTGATATTCTTACCAAGATAAGTGTTAATTGTGTGATAAATTACATGATTCATTATTACTTACGTGTTTATTTTTATGGGTTTATCCTATGTATAGTTTATAACTATCTTTATATTTATGGGTATTTCCTATATATGTTGCATTAATATGTTTATTGTTTTTTAAACATGAATCTGTGCATTTACAGAATGTATTTGTCTGTTTACATTTGATATATAAAGTTTCATAAGAGTTATGTGTGTATATGTTTTAATTGCATGAAGTTAAAAAATTTTACATGGCATAGCCCAGTTGTATGTTGGGTATGTTACAATATGGTAATAGAGAATGAAAGCATTTCTTGGAGTAGAATGGCCTGACCTGGGTGGTCGAGGATGTTACAATATGGTATCATAGCTTCTGTTTTCAACAATGAACCTAGATGGGCCGATCAATTTGAGTTGAAGTAAAATTTCATAGAGGATTGATTCTCAAGTGGCCAAATTTCAAGTTGTATAACGTGTGTGGTAAAAAGTAACAACAATTGCGCAGAATTGGGAAAAAGCCCTAATTTTTGTTGTTAAATTCATGGGAAAATTGAGAAATTTGGCCATGTGGTGAGATATTCTTGATTTAATATCTATTCTAGCAAATTCAGACCTGAAATGGGTCGAATTTGAAGTTACAGTGAACCCATGACAGATGGAGTGAGATTAGTGATTAAAATTCTCAATTCGTGAATTGAGTTTGGGAAAAATATTGTTCCAGAAATTTCAAACCACAAAGATTTTTTGTTTCATAGGTTGAACTGGTGTTATCAGGGTGAAATTGAACAAATTTCATAGTTGTAGAATGTCTATGGTAAAAATTGGGGAAAACGTTAGGAAAAAGACCTAATTTCTGCAATGGAATTCACAAGGAATTGATGCGCATAAAAATAAATGTGCAGAGGTGGACGCACCAAAAATGCATGATGCAGAGTGAAAATCTTGTGATATGCGGAAAAATATTGGTGTGCATGTGCACGCACTAAAATTTGGTGCTACGTGGAAAAATATTGGTGTGCGGGTGCACGCGCTAAAATTTGGTGCTGCGCGGAAAACTATTGGTGTGCAGGTGAGCATGATAAACTTTGGCGTTGTGAAGAAAAATACTGGCATGCAGGAGCATGTGCTAAAATTTTTCATTGCGTGGAAAAAACATTGGCGTGTAGGTGTGCGTGCTAAAATTTGGCGTTGTGCGGAAAAATATTTGCATGTGGGCTAAAATTTGGCACTGTGCGGAAAAATATTGGTGTGCGGGTGCGCAGGATAAAATTTGGCGCTACGCGGAAAAATATTGATGTGTGGGTTCACGTGCTAAAATTTGGCATTGTGTGGAAAAATATTGGCGCACGGGCACGTGCGCTAAAAATTTTCGCTGCGTGGAAAAATATTGGCATGTGGGTGTGCGCGCTAATTTTAGCATTGGGCAATGTGGATTGAGTGTTGAATGTGTAATAATGGTGCGCATGGTGTGCATATGCATACTAATGGTGTGTATGGTTTGCGCAGTATTGAAAGATTGTAGACGAATTTTGTTGGTGTGCACACAATGTGGGTATATGTAGTCGCACGACAATTTAGTTAATGGTGCTCGCAGAGTACTAGTGCAGGGAGGGGGCATACTAAAATTTGGCATGGTGCAACGCATAGAGTAAAATGTGTGCAAAATATTAGTGCACGACACAAAAAAATTGTGCGCAACATGTATTAGTGCAAGAAGCAAAATTGTACGCAGTGGACATTGGCACGCAACACAAAAGTATTGTGTGCCAGTTATTGGTGTGGCAGGGAAGTGATGCATAGTGATTATAAGTGTGAGGAGCATGAATTACCTTGTGGTGATGTTGTGCATGGTAAATATGGGCATAGAGGTTGAAATTTGTATGTGCAAAGTCATTTGGATGGTGAACAAGAACAAAAAATCAGTGAATTTCTACGACATCTTATACTATTTGAATGCCATATTTTTGCAGTGTGTTTTTGAGGCCCTTAACAACGTTTTGAGCTACTCAAAAACCATGAGAACGGAGTGTATGAAGGAACAAAGTGTACCGAGGTAAACTTTGTCTCTGCAACTCAATAAAAGATCTCGGAGAGAGCTTTCTAATGGTGTAAACTGTTCATCAAACATAGATTTTATGAGAAAGTTATTGTGCAAACAGTGGAGGGTAAATTTTAAGAGCCAACTAACTTCGAAGAGCCATAACGTTTTGCTCCGAAATCAAATTGAGGCACAAGAGAATTCAATGGAAATATATTAAACCAAAGAAGACATTCCTAGAGCTAAATCAAATTTATGGGCATGCTAAAAATGTTTAATATGGAAAAGAAGGTACATGTAACATTCCAGACCAAAAACACGAATTTGCCTAGAACTTCAGTAGGTTTTAACTATCAACCCAGAACCCAGAAAGAGGTGAAAATTGGATAGACTATCCAAAATATTTATATGAAGAAACCCAATTTAAATCCCACAAAAATTCTAATGGAGTAGGTGTAAAAATGCATAATTACAATGCAGAGTTGCGCCAAGCTGAAGTGTGAATAGAAAAATTAATGGGCAATTTTCAAATAACCATAACTTTCTTCTCCAGACTTAGAATTGATCGTGGGAGTAGGCGTTGGAAAGGTTTTCAATTGTAGAATATAAATATTCAACCATAAAATTGATCTAGGCATTCAATTTTTTAGGAAATCATAAGAAATAATTATGATATATTATTGAACCAAAATGGTTCATATTTTTCATGAAATTGTTGAGTTAGTTAACTTGACAAAGTTTTGTGGGTTGCACATTTTACAAATTTAACAACAACTAGATTAGATCAGGGTCAGCATGGATTCCATAGGAATGGAAGATTCACATGGGACTTACAACCGGTAATATGAGATCATAGGAATGGATGTCCATTTGGGCATTGAAGGAACAAACTCCAATGGACATGGACAAAGAAGTGATGAAAACATGAATATGGTAGAGACCATTAAAAATTTTCAAAATGATGTACAAATCCATAAAGATGATAATGAAAGGCTTATGAGATCCAAGAAGTAGAAGAAGGACTTTAGCATGAAGTTAATACAAAGCTTGAACAAAATAGAAAAGAAATTGAATAAGGATGGTGGCTAAAGAAAATCAGGAAGTCATAAGTCTCCTGATGAGAAAAGAAGAACAATAAGTGTTAGCAGACATCACCATCACTCCCCAAGGAATTCCAATAAGATGACACACACCAGCTCAATTCCATCCCCTTTAAGGAAATATAATAGGTTTGGAGTGGATGAGATACGAGGAGAAATGAACAAAATAAAATGTCCTACATTTGATGGTGAGAACAAGAAGGATGAAGATGCATAGACATGGTTGTTGGTCATGAGAAAGTATTTTCAATTGCATAATTATTCATATCATGCAGAAGGAATAGTTTCCATCTATAAACTCAAGGGAAAGGAATCCATGTGGTGGGATCAGCTTATGCATGTGAAACACATTAAAGAGAAAAGTGTTACTTGGAAGGAATTCAAGAAGTATTTTGAGAAGAAATACTTTACTAAGAGATATTATGACAAGAAAATGAAAGAGTTCTTTGAACTCAAGATTGGGAGCATGACCATAGATGAATATTAAAGAAGGTTTTTAGAACTGTTGAAGTATGTTTCTTTCATAAAGGATGAGACAATTAATATTCAAATTTATTTGAGTGGATTTCCATCCTTCATCAGTGAAAAAATACAATATGATGATCCCAAAACATTGGAGGAGACCATACAGTGAGATAAATGCCTATATGATTAGCAAAAATCAAGGCCAATTTTCCAAAAATCCTGGGAAGATAAAAACAAATTCAAGATGGATCAAAGGAAGAAGGGAACTAAGCCACAATTATTCAGAAATAATCCTTAGGGACAACCAATTTCTAAAGAACCCAGAATGATTGAGATAGGGGGTCAAAGGCCAAGGCAACCACCTATTCAATGTTGGGATTGTAAAGGATATCATATGTTCAGAGATTGTCCTCACAGAGGTGAAAAAGTGAGGATTTTTCAAAATGTACAACAAGCTGAAATAATGGAGGACATGGGAAAAAATTCACCAAGGATATATGCATCCCTAGAGAACATGAAAGTAGAGTATCAATCACATATGATTGAAATGGAAGGTATGATCAACAACCAAACCATTTATATTTTAATTGACTCAGGAGCTAGTCATAGTTATATAGATCCTAATATGGTGGAATGTTTTCATTTGCCAATAAGAAAGTATGGAAAATATTGGTTGGTGTAGCTGGATACTGGAGCCAAAAGAAAAGTTAATGACATGGTTGAGTCATGTCTTATGGACATGAATGGACTAAACAACAGGGAAAATTTGAAAATCTTTCTGTTAGGTTCCTATGACTGTCTAATTGGGATCGATTGGTTGGACCAACATCATGCTATCCTAGATATTCATAACCAGGAATTTACTTTCTTGGATGAGGAGGGGAACCTAAGGAAAGTGCAGGGAATTCCTAGGGCAGTAACCATCATATAAATTTCAACATTGCAACTGAATAAATGTTACCGCAAAGGGTGTCAAATATTTGCAACACATATGGAAGAGATACCTAAAGATAAGGTGTCAAATATTGAAGACTATGCAGTCCTAAAAGAGTTTAATATGTGTTTAAGGAAATACCAAGATTACCCCCTAAAAGAGACATTGATTTCTCCATAGATTTGATGCTTGGAGAAGCTCCAGTATCCAAGACTCCATACAGGATGAGTACACCAGAATTGAAGGAATTGCAAATGAAACTTGAAGAGATATTGAAGAAGGGGTATATACACCCAACTGTGTCACCTTGGGGTGCCCCATTGTTATTTGTGAAGACAAAGGATGGGACATTGAGACTTTGCATTGAATTTAGAAAGTTTAACAAGGTAACTGTGAAGAATAAGTATCCTTTGTCAGGGATTGATGACCTCTTTGATCATCTGAAAGATGCAAAAATATTCTCCAAGATTGATCTTAGGTCCGGTTATCATCAAGTAAGAATTAAAGAAGAAGAAATCAACAAGACTTCTTTCATAACAAGGTATGGTTATTATGAGTTCACAGTGGTTCCCTTTGGATTATCAAATGCACCAGTTGCCTTCATGTGTTTAATGATGTTGATAATGAGAGGGGGGTGAATCAGTATCAAGTACAATTTAAAAAAATTTTCAACAATAGTATAAGAGTTACACCAATACACCATAATACACCATGCACAATATATGAGAAATAGTCAATAGTTATTGTTCAAGGAAGTAATGACTTCCAAAGGTAGCTCCAGCTTTGAAATATAAAGGGAGGGATAAACCTCCAAAAGGAAGATACAATCCTCCAATATCAAGAGAAGGTTGACCTCTCAATCCTTGCCCCTTCCTTCCACCCAAGAATATATGAGATATAATAAAGATTTGCATTAAATTATCACCATCAACCAACCATCACATAGAACCTGATAATTCTTCCTGAGACTTCTTCAAATTCTGCAATTCTTCAATTCTTGGAATACTTTGATCCTATATATAATATTACTCTATGTATTCTCTGAAAATCCTCCAAGTTTCACTCCTTGAATCATCCCCAAAAAGAAGTTATAGAGATAATGGTAGACCTTATTCAATTTTGGTTTATTCAAGAGAGTGAACTTGTAAAAAATGCCCCGCGCTCAATATTTAACATCAGATTCTAAAACTCACACAAACAAAACTGTTAGAAAAACAGGATCGTGGAGCAATAAAATAAAAGAAATATAGAAACAAAACACAAAAGATACACAATACAATAGAGACACAGATTTACGTGGTTCACCGAGTGTGGGTTACATCCACCAGAGAAATTTCAAGGTCCTTCCTTTATTATTATCCAGCAAACGAAAGGATACAACCTAAAGCAAACCCGTTGTAACTTCTTCTTCTTTCTCTCACAGTATCTTATCTTAGAATACAATATTCGCTATGTTCCATAGACACAATACATTTCCAACATAACAGAGGGTTGCCGTCTAGGGAAAAAAACCCTAACATAATTTCTACCGTTAGATCTGTGATCTTATAATGAATGGTGAAGATTTACAATGAAATTTCAATATGCATTTACATGGCATTTTTTCCTTCTGGGGCTTCACCCCCGAACCCCCATCGGGGGACATTGCCCTCGAATCCCCATTGGGGATTTCTTGTCCCCGTACCCCCCGGATCTCAAAAAGGGGGCAACCCCCCTCTGCACTCCCCCGCGTGGAAGAGTGTACATACTTCTGGGGTGTAAATACTTCATGGGGTATAGACACGACTGAAAACAAAAGACCTCTGAATCAGAAACATAATCAGGCTCCAAAACCAACAGGAACTAAAGCCCATAATATTTCCAATGAAATTGGTTTCACTTCATTTGGATTCTCTATGAATACATTATGATTGTTTTAACCAAAACACTTGTTTATGAATAGCTTCAGGACTAGTACGAAACTCTATCTTCCACATAGTGTATCTCCAAATGTATAGCGAATAAAGAGCTGAAATTTTTAACACAAGTACGTAGATACGTCTTCTCATTACCATATCAATTTAACCATATGAATCATTCTAGAAAAAACATTATAGTGAAAATGGTAAGATGACTTGTAAATAACATACCTTAGAACACATCACCAAAAGACTTCACCCTCCCTTGAAATCCAACCTTCTTTACTTCAGATTTTCTCTGAAATTCGACTTCTTTGTATAAAATGAATGTATAATGATATGTATTTGTACCCGTTATGTCACTTCCTTTTAACATTAAAGTTGACCTGACACGTTCTTATTTTGTAATTCTTTTCTTTAATTATCTTCAGGGCCGACCTATACTTCCTTCTTCAATTCAGTTTGTCATCTTCAAAAATTCATTTCTCCTCAACCATGAGGATCCACTTGATGTGACACCTACCACCAGAAACAATATGATTTATATTATTCATCCATGGGTGTTGTGTCTACATGTGCATTGTCCTTCATGTCCAAATACCTTCTTCAATCTTGCAATCCAAAACCAATGACTAGGGTTGACATCAATGACAACAACCAATCTTCGAAAAATATCCCCCTTTGCCATTGGTGACAACACTCATGCTCTGCCTATCATAATGATCCCAATTTCTCTCCCCCTTTGACATGAATGGCAAAGGGTAGGGCTTCTCCCCCTTAGTTTAATGAAAAAATGTAACTCTCCTCTTTGGGGCTACTCCCCCTGAACATATAGCACTTAATAACGCTTCATTTTTATCGTCTCTTTCTTCCTTGGAGATTTTTTGTGAATTTAGGACATATATGTTACTTGGTCTTCTTGTTGCAGTTTCAACCAATCTTCTTGAACCTTATTCTTTGATTTTGCATCTTTGTGAGTCAAACATGAGTTTATATCCTTGATCACACATTTTACTAACACTGAGTACATTATGCTTCAAGTCTTCAACCAATAAGACATTCTTTTCTTTTACATTTTTCCTTCCAACATATACTACACCTTTTCCAATTATTTTGGTAGATGAGTCATCTCCAAATGCAACATTGCTACCCTTTCTCTTCAAGATGATGTTTTTTTCCTGATCCCCGGTTATGTGTGAATAACATCCACTGTCTATGTACCATTCATATTTTTTTTTACATTATTCGGCGGTCAATGCTATTCGAAAACCTTCATNATTTTTGTCCATCAATGGGGAAAATTAATTATAACTTCTGTTGAAAAATCCACGATTATTTCCATATCTTCTATTTACACCATTCATGTTTCTTTCATACTTGTTCCTTTCATTGATTCTGCAATTAATTTCCTTATGTCCAAAATTTTTGCAAGTATAACAATGACCAAGAAAGAAATTTTGATACCTGGGAGTAAGTGACCTTTTTTTTATGTAGTCCATCTAGGTTCATGATCTACTCTTCTGTAGTTTCCTTCATACTGATTGAAGCTTCTTTGATTCCTGAAGGTAGGAGGTGTTCTTGGATATTCATCTCTTTTGTAATCATTCCTTCTTTCTAGTATCCTGGTCCACTTCTCCTCAACTATCTATGTAGCTCTTTCTTCAACCTTCTTGTTGGTATTTACATCTTTTTTGTATGAATTTTCACCCATGCATCCAAGATGTGTTAAGTCTTTTGGCACTTGAGGGTTTCTTAATCTCTTCCTCAATGAGACAACTTCTTGTTCAAGTTTCTCACAATCTTCTTATTTCTTCATCATTTGGACCTTCTTTACTTATCATATTCTTCTTGCTTCTTAGAGTAGAGTTTTCAATGAAATGGTTTCTTCTCTTAGTTTCTCAAAGTCTTCTAATTGTTTCTTCAAGATTACAACTATATTTTCACAACTACCCAATTCACTTCTTAGTTTTCTATGCGTGTCTTTGAGCTTGCCATTTTCAATCTTAACATGCTTCAATTTTCTAAGATTCTCATCTTCTTGTTGAATCATTTCTGCCCCATGATTTTCTTAATATTCATTAGAATTACCTTCTTTAGTGTCATCTCTTTCAATCCTTGGATGAGGACACTCAAATTCAACATGTCCTACTCCTTCACAATTAAAGCAAAAGAACAGACCTCTATTTGCTTCTTTGAAATCTGAGATGTTGTAATTTGCTTCAACTTCTTTTCCTTCTTTTGCTTCTTCCCTTGTATAAAGGTATTGTATCTTGTCCCAAAGATATTTTGCTGATACACATGATCCCACCTTGGATTTCAACAAATCTATCAATCCATCCAAGATGGTATCTATTGCCAATTTGTTATTCCTTTTTTCTTCCTTCCGGGCCACAGTCTTTGGTTTCTTCAAAGCATTGTATCCTGAACCAACTGAGAACCAAACATATTCCCCAAGAGATTTCAAGTAAGTTTCCATTATATTACTCCAGTATTCAAAATTACTTCCATCAAATGGTGGAATCCCATTTGGAATGTTGTCTTCCATTTCTTCTTAGGATCTTCCTTCCAGTGGTTAAACTGTACTGAAGGTAACCTGCTTTGATACCAATTCTTGATACTGAGAGGGGGTGAATCAATATCAAGTACAATTTAGTTTTTTTTTCAACTTATACTTAAACCATTGAATTATATCCATTGAGAAATGAACAATAGTATAAGATTTGCACCAATACACCACAATACACCATGCACAATATATGAGAAATAGTCAATAGTTATTGTTTAAGGGAAGTAATGACTTCCAAAGGTAGCTCCAACTTCCAAATATAAAGGGAGGGATAAACCTCAAAAAGGAAAATAAAATCCTCCAATATCAAGAGAGGGTTGACCTCTCCATCATTTTCCCTTCCTTCCACCCAAGAATATATGAGAGATAATAAATCTTTACATTAAATCACCATCATCAACCAACCATCACATATAACTTGATAATGCTTTCTGAGACTTCTTGAACTTCTACAATTATTCAATTCTTGGAATACTCTGATCCTATAGATAATATTACTCAATGTATTCTATGAAAATTCTCTAAGTTTCACTCCTTGAATCCTCCCCAAAAATAAGTTATAGAGAGAATGGTAGACCTTATTCAATTTTGGTTTATTTGGGAGAGCGAACTTGTATAGAATGTCCCATGCTCAATATTTAACATAAGTTTCTGAAACTCACAAAAAATAAACTAAAGCCCATACTATTTCCAATGAAATTGGTCTCACTTCATTTGGATTCTCTATGAATTATGATTGTTTTAACCGAAACACCTGTTTATGACTAGCTTCAGGACTAGTCAAAAACCCTATCTTCCACAAACTGTATCTCCAAAATTATAGAGAATAAAGATATGAAATTTATAGCACAGGTACCTAGATATGTATTCTCAATACCATATCACTTTTACCATATGAATCATTCTAGAAAAAAATGTATATCGAAAATGGTAAGATGACCTGTAAATAACATAGCTTAGAACACATCACCAAAAGACTTCATCCTCCCTTGAAATCTGGCCTTCTTTACTTCAAATTTTCTCTAAAATTTGACTTGTGTGTATAAAATGAATGTATAATGATATGTATTTATACCATTTATGTCATTTACTTTTAACATTAGGGTCGACCTGACACTTTCTTATTTTTTAATTCTTTTCTTTAATTATCTTCAGGGCGGACCTATACTTCCTTCTTCAATTCACTTTGTCATCTTTAAAAATTCATTTCTTGTCAACCATGAGGATCCACATGACGTGCCACCTATCATCGGAAACAACATGATATATATTATCCATCCATGGGTGTGGTGTATGCATGTGCACTATCCTTCATGTCCAAATACCATCATCAATCATGTGGTCCAAAACCAATGACTAGGGTTGACATCAATGACAACAACCAATCTTCCAACAAATGAATGGTATTTTCAGAGAATAATTAGATAAGTTTGTCATTGTATTTTTATATGACATTATTATATATTATAAATCGGAGGAAGAGCATGAACAACACTTGAGGATAGTATTACAAATATTAAGGTAGCATCAATTTTATACCAAATTGAGCAAGTGCTCATTTTATCAGAAGAAAATTCATTATTTGGGACATATGATTTCAGAGGATGGGATAATAGTGGATCTTGAGAAGATAGAATCCATTAGAGAATGGTCAGCGCTGAAGAATGTGACAGAGGTTAGATCATTCATGGGCCTTCCAGTCTACTATAGGACATGTATTGAAAGATTTTGAAAGATTGCACACCCAATGACTTCCTTGCAAAAGAAGGGTGTGAAGTTTCAGTGGACATTGGATTGTGAAAAAATTTTCCAACACTTGAAACAATTATTAACAAGTTCTCCAATACTAAGGATTGTAGACCCAAATGAATAATTCATTGTATGCACAGATGCATGTAAAGGACTTGGTGGAGTCCTCAGTCAAAATGGGTTTGTTATATCTTATGAATCAAGGAACTTGAAGGAGAATGAAAGAAACTATGTCACTCATGATTTGGAGTTGGAAGCCATAGTGAATTCCTTGAGGAAATGGAGACACTAACTCACGGGGAAAAGGTTTGAGTTGAGGACATACTATAATGGTCTAAAATATTTATTTGATTAGCCAACTCTAAATGCTAGGCAAAGCAGATGGTTAGAATTTCTCAGTGAATATGACTTTGATATAAAGCATATCAACGAGAAATAGAACAAAGTGGATGATGCACTCAACAGAAGAGTGCATGAATTGCATGCTATAGCCATTAGCATGTACCAATACGATTTGAAAGACATAATTTTGGAGGCTGCAAAATTAGATTTTCAATACAAGGAATTAGTGGAAAAATTACAACAAGGTAATTTGCAATGGAAAATTGAAGAATATAAACTAGATAATGATGAAATTCTCACGTACAGGGGAAGAATTTATGTACCAAATTCCCATGAATTGAAAAATATGATATTGAGATAAATGCATAATGTACCTTATGCTGGGAACCCAGGTTATCAAAAAACTATTGCACCATTCAAGAGCCAATATTATTGGCCATGCATGAAGAAAGAAGCTGTTGATTTTATTGTCAAATGCTTGGAATGTCAAAAGGTAAAGTCTGAGCATAAACAACTAGTTGGTTTGCCACAAACATTACCCATTCCTGAGTGGAAATGGGAAGTTGTAACAATGGATTTCATCACCAAACTGCCCATAAAAAACAAGCAACATGATTCTATCATGGTAGTGGTGAATAAACTTACTAAAGCTACCCATTTTATTTCAGTTAAGCTCACTCACAAGGAAACCAAAATTTTTGATATTTATATGAGAGAAATTGTTTGATTACATGGTATACCCAAGACAATTGTTCTAACAGAAATCCAAAATTTACCTCAAATTTTTGGAAGGGAATATTTAATGGGTTTGGAATGAATTTGAATTTTAGTACAACTTATCATCCAAAATCAGATGGACAAATAGAGAGGGTGAATCAAGTGATTGAGGATATGTTGAGGATATATGTGATGGATAAACCATAAAAATGGGAAGACTACCTACACTTTGTAGATTTTTCTTATAACAATAGGTACCAAACATCTCTAAAGATGAGCCCATTTGAGGAACATTATGGAAGAAAGTGAAACACACTGGTAAGTTGGGATAACCCAACATATAGAGAAGTGGTTGGGCCATATTTACTCAGGGAATTGGAGGAGAAAATGTTAAAAATAAAACAAAAATTAAAGTCTTCCCAAGATAGGAAGAAAAGATATGTTGATAAGGGAAGAACTCATGTGGAATTTAAAGTGGGAGACCATGTATTCTTGAAATTGAAGGCCAACAGAAGTTCCCTGAAGTTTGAAAATTGTTCAAAGTTGGTAGCTGGCTATGGTGGGTCGTTTGAGATCCCAGAGAGGATTGGTCTAATAGATTATATGATTGAATTTCCTAAATTTATGTCTATTCATAATGTATTCCATGTATTATTTCTCAAGAAATATATACATGATGCTAATTATGTAATTGATTGGAAGGTGATTCAGGTGGAGCAAGACGACGCTATCGAAGTGCATCCGGTACACATTCTGGACCGAAAAATTAAACAGATTTGGAATCGATCCATAGGGCTTGTAAAGGTCCAATGGACTTGGTATGGTCCTGAGGACGCTACGTGGGAGCATGAAGATACAATGCGGGCAGAATACCAACATCTTTTTGAGGATTTTTTAAAATTTTGTTATATACCTGTACATAATGCACCGAGGACAGTGCATAAATAAGGGGATGGGATTATAATGCCCCTAGGATGAACCCAATTGTAAATGTAAAATGAAAATGTACTTAAGATGGTGATTTGTTTGATATCATTTTTTTGTATGCACCTTTCATGGCATAGTGCACGCATGTACTATGCACTAAAATGATGAAGTGTGCACATTCCAGGATATCGCACGCAATAAATTAAGTGCGCATGAATTTTAGGCCAAGGAGCCTTTGTGTATATATTATTTTTTATAGGATGGTGAGCCAGTTATTATAAGCTAGGTGCCTTCTGTTTTGTATTAGGCCAGAGAGCCTAGATGCTAAAGGCCAGTGAGACTACTTTTTTATATGTCTTATCATTAATATAAAATACATTGTTGTGCACAGACTGACCACAATAAAAGAGTATGGGGGAATAAAATCCACTAGTTAGCGAAGGGGGGGGATAAAAGCTAAGGAAAAGGGGATAATCTAGGGAGCTTAAGACAAAAAGGAATACTATATTAATATTCCTTAAAGTATAAAGTAAGGATAATTATTTTATCATAAGTTCTAAGGATGAGGACAAGTGGGCCAAAGTAGCTCCCAACATGACAAGTGTCAAGTTGGGAACATTCATACATATAGTTTGGACTTAGTTCATATTCCCATCATTCAGTCATTCATTCAATGATTCCATGATCATTCACTCAGTCAGTCATTTTTCCTCCATACCTTCTTTTCACTATACCTGAACTTGTATCTGTACCCATACTTGTTTGTGTACCTAGTTAGCTTGGGAGATGGACTAAAGAAGCGGGTTGTCGGGCCTGTGGGATATTGAAGAGGTGCATTGTCGAGCTTGTGAGAAATTTCTCTCTAGGTGAGAGTGTTGGGAATTGATTTCTGAAGGTTCTAAACTGCATCTATAGGGCTCTAAGACTTCCCGTCTCTCTTTTTGTTGAAGACCTAGAAGGGAAGTGGGGCAGCTGAAGGACTGTTGAGAAGAGAAGGGGCACACTTCCTAGGGTGGGATAGGGATGTGGGGAATAAGGGACTGTAGGTTGTTATTTTGAGTAGGAACAGGTGATAAAGTCTTTCCTGTTGTTTGTGATACATCAATGTAGTTAGGAACCCCTTTGCACGAGTGGAGTTTAGTTCCAGCTCGGGAGTGACCACTGCCGAGAGTGATGAGCAGTGTGGTCTAAGGATGGGAGATTCTTGGAAGGTATTCACGTAGTTGGTGATATTATTACCAAGATAAGTGTCAATTGTGTGATAAATTACATGTTGCATTATTACTTACATGTTTATTTTTATGGATTTATCCTTTGTATGGTTTATAACTGTCTTTATATTTATGGGTATTTCTTGTATATATTGCATGAATATGTTTACTATTATTTCAACATGAATCCATGCATTTACAAAATTTATTTGTATGTTTATGTTTTATATATAAAGTTTCACAAAAGTTTTGTGTGTATATGCTTTAATTGCATGCAGTTCAAAAACTTTACGGGGCATAGCCCATTTGGATGTTGGGTATGTTACATTATGGTATCAGAGAATGAAATCGTTTTATGGAGTAGCATGGCCTGGCCTGGGTGGTCAGGGATGTTACATAAGAAAACAACTAATTGTTTCAACCTATGTTTGTCACAGTTCCACTGGTAGGAAAATGGGTTACAAAACTTCAATATATCTACAAGAGAAGGCTCTTGTAACAATACTCTTTCAACTTGTGAAATTTAAAGGTTTAAAAAAATTCTTTAACACACATTCATAATGAAAATATTATATATTCAAATCTAATAGTTTCAAACTTATAATTAACACAACCTCATTGGAGCAAATTCAAGTTGCAAAGTTGTATTTCCACAATGATTTTTTGTTCTTGCAACAATACTCTGTTGTCTTGTGAGATTTGTAGATTGTATGGATGTCAATCACTCATTCAAATATAAAGAGTTCTAAACTAAATTCTAACTTCTTCAATCTAGGTTTATTGTAATATCCTCCAGAATTAAACATTTTGTTTTTGAATAATTTCCATTTACACTAATTCATACTTAGTGTTATTAAGACATTTAATAGTTATATCTTTAATTATTGATCAATATTTTGACTTTGCGATTGTCCTCTTTTGATGGACACATGTACGAGACATAATTTTTAATTTATTTAATGCAAGAAACAGATCGAACAACCAGGTTAAAAAAAATGACTATTACTCCATGAGTGGGGAACATGTGTGAGTTAACTTAGAGTTTATTTTAACAAGTGTCAAAAGTGGAATTATGTCACTAGCATCCCCTAAAAATAATGGATTTCTAAAGCTGTGAATTTCCAAGGAGGTAAATGGATCCCAAAAAAGTCCTAGGCAAGATAAAAAGTATATATAAAACATATGTGGGAGGAAGGACGTTTCTTAGTATTTCGTGGAAAGGGAATATTTCTTGTGTGTGTACTCATTATGTTAGGAAAATGATTTTCTTAACTGTACAGAGACATATTGACTAAGGAGTGGATCTCAACTCACCATTATGGAGTCGTGGTCAAGCTAGGGGGTGATCATGACAAGCAACTTGGTTGTTCTACATCTATGGTTGGGTGGAATGTAATTGTTCCATTTTTTTCCAACTGGTTTGGTTAAGATATATATCATCTGTTCATTACTGAATATCGTTTCATATGAGTATGTTAGTTAGTTATAATTAATTTTAGATCTTAAGAATTTGACATGTGATTAAATATTTGAATATATATATATATATATATATATATATATATATATATATTTGATGAAGTTTTACATCAGAGAGAGTGGTAGAAACATAGTAAACTTTCTGGATTTACTACAAAATTAGATAAGAAGCATAAGATGTTTACTGCAAAATCTTAACGCAATTATTTTATACATATTATATAAATTCCATAGTTGTCAAGTTTCTGTAGTCCAAAAATTGAATCTATAGGAATGGTACCTTAAAACATGAATCAACATTCAGGATATGTATGTAATTATGTGATTTTGTGGACCTTCAATAACTGTGATACATATGGGAAATTATGGAGTCTCTGAGTATAGTAAAATAAATAAGAGCCGTACAAAACATATGTAACTATAAGATAGTCTACTGACAAGAGCCAACAAATACTTAATGAAATTTTCAATATTAGAATGATAGTTTTATGCTTGGGAATATAGCTCAAGCCTTACATTACAAAATCAAGTTCAATATCTTTAACTGAAATGTTTCATTAGAGGAAGAAATTATGGTATACATAGGAACCCTAATACCTTGACCTTTTCTGGGTATCCCAGAGCATGGACTTTGGTCGGCCCCTGGAAAGAAATCAACTCAGAATAATTAGTGTAAGGTTTGCAGAATTCTTGAAGAGTAATAATTAAAGGAATATATCTACATTTTTCAAGTAACCGACCATACCCTCATCAAAGGGTATATTTTCATTGAAAGAGTGCATATCCCTTTTGTTTAAACAAAACCATAGGACATATAATTATGAGTATGCATATGATTCCTAAATGAATTAATAAAGAATAATAATAGAAGAGACAATAGTTACCTGTGACGATTCTGACACTAAATTCAAGTTCGGCCTAAGCCAAGGAAAGTCTAGTAGTGGTGGAAATCCATTTACTGTTGATGGGTTTCCTCTCAAGTAGAAGGACGCATCATTAAAAAAAAACCTTATGCACGAGATTTCCTTTTTTAAAGGTCAAAATCCTGTTGAAATATATGTAATCCCTAATTTAAGTATAAAAAGAAATTTACTTCTGTATGAATAGTGAGAATTTTACAGAACCGGAAACATACCTATATATTTCTTATATTGTGTATTACATTAAACTTATACGACTCCTACCGGATAAACCCTTGATTGAAATTATATAGGTGATTTACTAAGGAGAAAACTAACTTTATTTGTGAGTGCTAAGCTACGCATGGACATAGGAAATTATGCACTGAACCATAACAAACACAGATGGTGCATATCACCTTAAAATTAATTCATTTCCAACTTAGAGTTAACCTTAACTGGAACTACCTAAGAAATATACCAAGAACCAAGACTCATAAATCTTTGTTATAATATATTTTTCATTTATGGTAGGAGATTGATAGTTTGAAAACTGAATACACAATGGTGAACCCGTAGCGTAGTGTGAGTTATATGGAAGTAAGACAAGACTCAATACAGTTAGAAATTACTGTAACAAGCAAAGACAACTCTAAAAAAATACCTATAGAGTATTGGATAAAAAAAATATATGGGTCAATGATATGTTGGTTTTGTCGTGGGGATTAACATGTAAATTCCAAGAGTAAAAATATTGATAACTTTGAACAAAGAAAAATAGAAGGTTCATCTTCTGGTAATTTGAAACCACGCAGAGAATAACCCAACATATAGTACAGAGGTTAAATAGAATACAATACAATCAACTTTCGAAGATGAAAACAATGGAAAGGAGCTTCTCATCCCTTCTATATGACGGACCATTGGGTAGAAATACTAGAATGTTCGACGAACCAGAAATGTCTATGTAAGGATACTGAAATATTATGAAGGAAAAGAAAAGTACTCTTCTAGAAACTCAAAAATACGTAGAGATAACCTCTTTCATACAGGTACATCAATCTGTAAAAAATACAAACTTAGCAAAAAAATAAACAGGTCTTCTTCATAAATCCTTGGAAGAATTTATACCTGGTTATGTGTGGGAACAACCCCCCCCCTTTCATCTAGTAATGGAAGTAATATCCAAGGATTACAAGAAATAAATTGTCAAGAACTCAAAGAGAAACAATCGCCAATATTTCTAGCCTTACCTTACGAAAACGACGAAGAAAAATGAACAATACACTCCAACCTTTGAGTCATGAACTAAGTTACCTTAACCCCAACAGAAGGTACTTCCTCCTATGAATCGATGTACCTACTAACCTCGATATTTGAGATTCCATGTGAAGGAAACAACATGGTTAATTGTGGTTGGTCCAGCTCATGGTTCCTTCCTAGTATTGTCTAAATGAATTTTAATGGCATAGCTAACACATTTTAGTCTATGTTAGTTCACCGTGTCATGTCCACACTCCATGCATTTATGGTTGAATTCTCTTGATAGTCGTGGAATCCTTTCAAGTTCAATGGGTAATCCTTTACATTACTTTCATAGTTTTTACCAAAACATAATATGGAAAATTAGAAGAATTTTAGCCATACGTAACATGAAGCAAAAATTCCAAGTACAATAGTGGATTTTCATTCTATGTATAGAAAATTTCTGTGTAGGCCTATGGTTATGCTTTGTATATCTAAGACTTTAAACTTAATTGATATACTCATAAACTAATTGAGGTTCCTTCAAAAAACATAGAGGGATTCCTGGAATTGATATTGTCCTAAGTTCATAGAAAACCTCAATTTAAGATGCGGTATTAAAATCACTACTAAATTTGAACATTTTTGCGACGAAGTAGAAACAAAGTTTCGTTGGAATAGGGTCGTTGTTGTGATCAAGATGAGTTTTTTTTTTCGTCGGAATCAATTCATCGGTCTAGCGACCACACATGGATCTTCGTCTTTCTAGCGACTAGGAAAAGAAGCCTATTCACAATATGGAAAAGTTACCATTCCTCGGTCCATCGACCAAGATGAGTCAGTCTAGCGACCAAATTTAGTCGCAAGCCTTGCTAGCATCTCTAAGGAAAACATAACCTTGGTCACGCCAACGACCAT
This sequence comes from Picea mariana, assembly GCA_032191745.1. NCBI lineage: Eukaryota > Viridiplantae > Streptophyta > Pinopsida > Pinales > Pinaceae > Picea > Picea mariana. The sequence goes on from JASDQU010436531.1 coordinate 131,228, forward strand.
AATTAGTCAATCTAGCGACGAATGTTAGTCGGTCTAATGACTAATATTAGATGCAAGAGCAACCAAGAGAACCCTGGCAAACTTAGTCAATAAACCATGGTTAGTCGGTAGAACGACGAAGATTAGTCGCTAGACTGACCAACCCTGAAGCTAAAAAGGTCAAACGAAGGATGAACAAGTAGTCTCTAGAGCAACGAAATTACATACTTTACGACCATATGCGTATACAAGAGACGAACCTGTTCGTCGCTAGAGCGTCTAATGTTGGGTTTTTAAAAAGAAAACAATATGCCATTCACATAGGAAAAATCCCAGACTAGAAAGCTACAGAAACATACTTTCATTATGTATTTGGGAGCTGGCACTGGAGTCAACCCCCTAATGGTCAATACCGATTATCCAATTTATCTTGTCATTTCTAGATGTAAGCACCATTGTGATGAGTCTCAATCCATGCTAGGGGATTTAATATCGAGCCTCAAATTGTGGAAGGTGAATCTAGAGAATTGGGTGGAGGAGATTTCAGAGTAGCAGACCTCCCTTACAGAGTATTGGGGCACTATTAAATCAAAGGAATTCCTGTTAGATGTGGAAAATCAACGCCTAAGATAAAAATCTAGGGAACAAGAAGCTGACATTTAGAAGCTACAACAACATGTAAAGAAGATGGAGCATGAGAAGACACCCGGGTTGGCATTCTATAGGCACAAGTATATTTAGAAGTCTTCAATGGGTTCACTCCCAATAAAAAATATGTCACTCAATGAGGACCAAAAAATGGAGCATCCACATTGTCAATAGGCTTAGAGGTCAAATACTACCCATCTACCAACTACTGGAAGCGTTATAACTAGAGTGCAAGGCCATGAAAATTTTCATGTTTTTCTATAAATGATTTGTATGGTAAAATTGTTTTGTTAGTAAGCCTTGATAGTCCTTCTATTGAAGGTTAGTATCAATAACTTCCTCCTTGCACTGAAGATGACATGTATAATAGGAATAATAATAGATGGCCTATCTCTCTTGACTATGGAATTTGGGAAAGGATAAAGACATAATAAATAAGAACCAATGCCATTTTGAATGCAAATGAAACTTGTAGTGGAGAAATGAAAAGGCACTTTTCAAAGAAAGGATGAATATCAAAATATAGTGATCATTCCCAGTTCTTGGAGGACCAACTGTCATATGGAAAATTACAATCAAGTAGTGAACTATTGTGAATGATCTACTTTCTATGATATGCTAAAATTTTGCAACATGGGCTTTCAAAATAAAATCAAGAATCGTGGTTCCCATAACTTGAAAACCAAATATGGACACACTAGTGAAATCAACTTCATAAATCCACATAATTAAAATATGGTCAAATCACACTAATACTAAAATAAGGATNTTTCCAAATAAAATCAAGAATCGTGGTTCCCATAACTTGAAAACCAAATATGGACACACTAGTGAAATCAACTTCATAAATCCACATAATTAAAATATGGTCAAATCACACTAATACTAAAATAAGGATAGTTTCCAAATTCCAGAGTCAAACCTGATTCCTAATTGTTGCAATATGAGAATCCTTAGTGAGATTGTTTCCTAAAACAACCAATTGAATAAGACCATTAAAGGAAATGCTTCACATGTTGGAATGGAATGGGAACTACAAAGAAATATAAGAGCATAACAAAAAACTTACTTTCTAGGTCTGCATGGCCTTTTGTTAGTTCTCCTCACAACTAAAAAAATGATAACATAACAAAAGTCAAAGATAGTTGTACAATGTATATTGAATGGATACATTTCAGAAATAAGTATTAATCAAAAAATAAAAAGTAGATTGATCAAACTAACTGAATCAAGATTCCTCATAGATTTCAAATAATTTAAAAAATAAATTGTAGGATTTATTATCTATCAAAAGTATATCAATTTTGTCCAAACTGTTGCAACCACAAAAGTAATAATAATTGAGGTAATACACAGTACAAAGACACAAAAAATGAACCACCATTTTTTTAAGAAATCCCCCTTCAAATGCATACATAAAGATTGTAGTCACAAAACCTACCTTGATTTAACAATGACCTGTCATGAGTCTTGAATCCATTGAATGATTGTGGAAAATAAATATTAAAATATGCATTTAAGCAGCCAAAGGGATGGTTTTCAAATTTTATCATGCATGTATAAAATTTTTTATATATTATAACCATTTTAATCCTATTGAAATATGATAATCAACCTCTCGGGGCATGTAACAGGCCCTAGGTGGTTGACTATCATCTTTGGGTCTGTAATAGGCCCTGGGAGGCTAATAGTCAGCCTTCCCGAGCTTGATACAGGCCCTAGGAGGTTGATAGTCACATCCAACATATGACCAATTTTAATACATATCTCATCGAGATGGAAATAACAATTGAAGGCATAGCTATGTACGATGTGCATATTAATAAGAAACACATAAATCCTATGAAATGTATTAACTTAAAATATGTGCATTTGGTAGTTATACAAATAATTGATCTGGAG
>JASDQU010436531.1:158578-174056 GCA_032191745.1 Picea mariana
TGATGTAACACACATTGCAAATTTGTTTTTCAAGGAAGTTGTGAGACTTCGTGGGTTTCCCATGAGTATTGTTTCAGATAGAGACACCAAATTTGTTGGTCATTTCTGGAGAAAATTTTGGAAGAAACTGGGAACAAAACTATATTTTAGTTCTTCATATCACCCTCAAACAGATGGACAGACTCAGGTGGTGAATCAAATTTTAGGAGATTTGTTGAGGAGTTTAGTCATTGAACATCATAGTTAGTGGGATCAAATTCTGTCACAAGAAGAGTTTGCATACAATGACTCAGTAAACATGAGTATAGGAAATAGTCCATTCTAGATAGTGTATGGAATAAAGACAAGAGGAGTTTCCGAGTTGAGAGATCTGGAGTAGAATGAGTTCAAAAGTGCAGGAGTAGAAGACTTCACTACAGAAATGAAGAAGCTTCACAATCAGAACAAAGAGCAGTTGCAGAATAACAATAAAGAGTATAAGCATAGAGTTTATAAACATAGGAGAGAACTTCAATTTGAAGTTGGAGATCAAGATCTGGCACATCTCAGGAAGGAAAGGTTCCCAAGGGGAACATATAATAAACTAAAAATGAAGAAGATAGGACCATGCAATATCCTAAGGAAATTTGATGCTAATGCTTATGAGTTATATTTTCTAGATGATGTGGGCATATAACCCATATTCAACATTTCAGACCTGTATCCTTACAATAAAGATGACACACGAGGATCAGAAGATCAGAAAGAAATCCAGTGGGAGAAGTAGATGCATGTGGAAGAAAAGACACAAATGAAGAAGATCATAGATCAGAGAACTCATAAGAAGACTAGGAGGAAACCATATTTTGAATATTTGGTAAAGTGAAAAGGACACCCAGTAGAAGATGCCAGTTGGGTAAATGAAGTAGATATCAAGAAGCATGGAAAGTTAGTGCAGGAGATCATGGACATGAGTCCATGAAAATTTTCCCAAAGGAGTATGATGCAGGAGCATCATCAACAAAGCGTGAGTGGAGGAAAACTTAGCGCCAACACGCATTTTGAAGAATTTTTTAAATTTGAAAGTTGGCATATCAATGTAATATCTGAAAGGATTGTAATTAAAGACGGTAATCAATGAATGAATTTAATATTTTGGAGGTAAAGCCATCACAGGAGATCAATGGGGAATGCATTTTCTTTAATGTAATAACTTGCAGTACAGATTCAAAGTGCTTTCTCTTATATGTCTGTCTCAAACATTTATTGTAATAAATCATTAGTAGTTGAAATCTTTTAATTCGATAGGATAACGCTAAGTCGGAGGTAAAATATCAATGAGATATTTTGTATAAATAAATTGTATTGTTTCCTAGGAGAGGCTGCTGAAGGTGTTGTATTTGATGAGAGTTGAGGCCATTGAAGATTATTGTAGCCGAGAGTTGTTGTTGTAGTTGTAATTTTTGTAGAAGTTTTTGAGGCTCAACAAAGTGTAAGAATCCATGTATATTTTCATCTGAATGAATATAAAAGAGAAGCGTTGATCCCAAATGTCTGTTGTTGCTATTGTTGTGTCTACTTGAATGCATGGTAGGTTTTATGTTTCTTTATGTTCTCTATTATTTACTCATTCTTATGTTTATGAATGCATTTACATTGTTGAATGTATGAATCTGAGAGAGTTTAGATAAGTTTCAATTATTTCTCTTCATGAGATTATGCAAGGAGGGAATATCATCTGCAAGGAGTGCGTTGATAGAGTCTGTTTTGACTCAGAAGCTTAGAATAAATAACATTAAAGTTTCATTTGCAAAGAGTGCCTAAGTGTCCGCAAGGAGTGCTTTGACAAAGTCTTTTGACTTAGAATCTTAGGAGGAGTAGCTTGAAGCTTTGGTTGAGACAAAGTGTAGAAGACCTCGCAAGGTGTGCATAGGTGGGGATATACTTAAGTTCATTTGTTCAGGAGGAGCGACTGATCTAAGTAAGGAGTTGGTGCAAGGAGTGCACAGTCGAACACAAAGGAGTTTTGTAAAGAACACTGTTTGCAAGATCCGCACAGGGTCAATTTTTGACTAAGTGTCAAGAAAAACACTCAGAGGAGTAAAAGTTTGAAGGAGGAACACGCTTAGAAGAGATAGTGGGGGAGAAATCTTCAATAGGGAGGATCCCTTTAAGATTTCTCATGTTAACAAGAAAGATCCATTCAGGAGGAACATGATCATTCCAGACCATCAGATCTGGGAGAATCACATGGAGGCTAGCTGTGGAGTCCTACGACACTTTGTAGTTCGAAGGGTTTAAGTGTTTGAGGAGCAGGGATTGTCGAATTCCTCAAATCACAAAGTAATCCTAGTTGTTGGATTCATAGGGGATACATGGAAGTGGATAAGCAATTACATGAGGAAGAGTCCCAAAAGGTTTACGCGGAGAAAGATTTGGTTTTAGTGAAGTCACAAAGAGTGAGAAGATCTGGACCATTGGATCCAGAGAGGACATGTGGCGGAGATCCACGAATTTTGAGGGGAGAGTCCTTCAGAAGTAAGGTGAAGGAGAAGTATCCAAAAACTCTCGAAGGTTGATATAGAAGATGATATCGTGGTCATAGATCTAAAGTGGACTTGTGTTATCAGATCGTAGAGGGAAAGTTCCAATCATAAGTTATTTAAGCAAGTGGCGCTCAAACCGTCGCTTCGGGTGTGAAGTAATTCAGAAGGAAAAGGAGTTGGTACGTTCAAAACTCCCAAATGCCGGAGTCTGAAGAACCTTTCAGGGTTCATCCCTGGGTCATAGCCCGAAGTCATGTGTGGAGAGGGGCTAGTGGAAATATCTAGCATTCAAAAAATTCAAACTTAAAGGAGTGCTAAGAAAGGGGCACACGTGTTCTATACGACCTACACCTAAGGAGAAAAAAGGACCTATGTTAAATCAAATTGGGGGCTAGCAAGGTCCCAAGGAGCCTATTCATATCAATAGTCTAAAGATCCTTGACTGGGAGGTCGAGCAACCCTTAGGAGGGGAGGGGGTATTCATCAAGTGGTATCATAGCGGTAATTTGCTTGCAGATAGCAGGTAAAGGAGAAAAGGTCAGCACAATTTTGCCTAGGAAAAGTGCAGAGCCACCCATAGCAAATTGAGCGGTGGAAAGGGAGATGAGAGAAATACATGCAAGGTTAGACACTATGGAGACATCACAAAGGAGAGAACCTGATGTTGGAGATGTCAGTGATGAAGAAAGCGAGGAAAGAGAGGTTGAAGAAGCTATCATAGAAGATGTCACGAAAGATCACTTGTTAAAATTTGTTGTAAAGTTGGGAGCTAGGGTGAAGATAGACATCCCGATATATGAAGGTAATTTGGACGTGGAAGAATTGATTGATTGGATACAAGAAATGGATAAATACTTAGACTTTGAAGACGTTGATGAGGATAAAAAGGTAAAACATGTTGTCACAAGATTGAAAGGACATGAAGCATTGTGGTGGGATGAAGTGCATGTTGATAGAAGAAGTAAAGGTAAGAAAAATATTAAGAGTTGGGATAGAATGGTAGCCAAGTTAAAATCTAATTTCATACCCCAGGATTATCAGATAAATCTGTTCAAGAAAATGCAGAAACTGAGACAAAAAGGAATGACATTCAAAGAGTACACAAAGGATTTTTATAGGTTGATCATCAAGGCTGGACAAAGAGAGAGAGATGAGGAAACAGTTTCCAGGTATATCAATGGCCTTGAATATGAAATTGAGGATGAAATCATCATGATGACAGTAAGGATTGTGGATGATGCTTATTAGATTTCTCTAAAGGCAGAGGAGAAGTTGGCCGGAAAATAGAGTCAGTGAAGTAGAGGTAGAACTCCACACAGAGGTAAGGGAATTTTCCATGACAAGGCACACAATCCCAAGGGTGAGGCTAAAAAACAACATAGTCACTCTGAAAGAGGAGGAATTTCTGGAGGGATACATAATGGTGGAAGAAATTATTTCCCTCGAGGAAGAGGAAGAGGTAGAGGTGGATAAGTGAAGTGTTATTCCCGTGGAAAGACGAGACACATGTATTGGGAATGCCCCAAGAGAAATAAAGAAGGAGGTTAAGCTCACATTTCAGAAGCGTAAAAGAGGAATGTTGAGGCAGAAGGTGCAGGAGATGGAAAATATTTGATGAAGAAGGTTCTCTTGAAACTAGAGCCAGAGGTTGAAAAGCCAGTGCAGAGGAATAGTTTTTTCAGAACAACTTGCAAGACTAAAGATAGAGTATGAAAGGTGATAATTGATAGTGGGAGCACTAATAACTTAGTATCCATAGAGATGGTGGAGAAATTGGAGCTTGATACAACTTCACATCCAAGTATGTATAAACTCTCGTGGTTCCAGAAAGGGCACTAGGTAATGGTAACTAAATAATGCTTGGTTGAATTTAAGATAGAAGGATATAGAGATGAGATTCTGTGTGATGTGATTCCCATGGATGTATGTCATGTTTTGTTGGGAAGACCATGGCAGTTTGACATGAATTTCATTCATGATGGGAGAAGAAATAATTATAATTTGGAGAAGAATGGTAGGACACACATGTTGCTGCCAATAGAGGAGAAGAAAGTAAAAGAAGAATCCAACACAAGTATACTTCTCATGAGTGGGAAGGAACTCTTGAGTGAAGTTAAGCAGGAATAGGAGATGCAGTTTATTGTGGTGAGGAAGCTGAGGGTTATCCTTACAAGTACTTATATGGAGGATCTTCGTTAAGAAGTTCAGGAGATGTTGGAGAATTTTGCTAACATAGTAGTGGATGAGTTTCCTAACTCATTGCCACTTATCAAGAGTATCATCCATCACATTGATTTGATACCAGGAGCAAGTTTTCTGAAAAAAGCAACGTACATATTGACACATCAAGAGAATGAGGAGATAAAAATACAAGTCCAAGATTTGATGGATAAGGGATTGGTCATAGAAAGCTAGAGTCCATGCGTAGTACCAACTGTGTTGAGTCCGAAAAAATATGGAGGATGGAGAATGTGTACAGACTCAAGGACCATAAACAAAATCACCATCAGGTACATATTTCCTTTGCCAAGGATGGATGACTTAATGGATTTTTTGAGTGGAGACAGATAAGTATGAGGGAAGGTGACGAATGGAAAATATTCTTCAAGACCAATAGGGGGTTGTATGAGTGGCTTGTTATGCCATTTGGGTTAACAAATGCCCCAAGTCTTTTATGATATTGATGAATGAGGTATTAAAATATTTCATTGGTAAGTTTGTGATTGTATATCTGGACGATATATTGGTCTTTAGTAAAACTAAATGTTGTATCCTTTTCGTCACCTAAATGAGAAAAAGAAGGACACTTACAAGTCCAGTTGGGTTAGCTAGACAGGACAAAAGTGAGTGCAAGAGTTAGAAACATCAAGCACAATAATCAAATAAACAAACAAATAAGATAATAACAATAAAATAAACTAAACTAGAGTGCATAAGAGAAATAGAACCAAAAATAAAAAACATTCATGCCACCAATATATAAGTTGTATTAGTGGGAAAACACCAAAGAGAAAGGGAGACTTATGGGTCCCCTCTTGCTGCAAGGGAGGGATCTTGAACCCCCAATGATTGAGCTCTTCTTACAAATAGCAAACTAGAAGGAAATGGTGAAGAAATCTAAAACTCATTCACTCAATAGGTGATGTGAATGGATAAATGAGATGATGCTTGTATGATCTAATGAGGAAATAGGTTCCTTCAAGAGAATATAGACAACATAACAATACAAATGAATTCTTGGAAATATAGTGCACCCATGGCCTCTTTTTATAGCAAAGCTTTGAGGCATTATTCAACCAGTCTTTAGTGTGAACAAGGGGCTCTTTAGGGCACCCTTAGGTCTTTGACCAACCCCCCACTCAGATTCAGCTCGGATTTGGGTGTCAAATCAACTTGGGAGATGAACCAGAAGTGGGTGGAAGGACGACCAAAATCATAAATGAGTCATTCTGAGGTATGCGCAACTTTTTGAGTCCATAGTTGCGCATCGAGTGCATGTGTGCTTTTCTGACATTTTCGACTAGTGCATGTGCACGCACTTCCTTTGTATTCTTAGCGCATGATGATTTTATAACCAGTTGTATAGTTTTGTGCCCTTTGGAAATGCATTTTTTGGGCCATGGATGAACTAATGGGTGTTTGGAGATGCTGGATTCCTGTAACCATTTGCGGACAAAATTCCAGTGATAACAGATGCCCCCTGATGTGTGAGGTTAGGAGAATACGTATAGCCGAAATACATCAATGTTTCTTCTACTAAGAGTACTTTTGTAAGAAAGAGGGTTGAGGGGAATTGCAAGAGAGACCCATTGGAGGGAGAGGGGAACTTGTAGGACCCAAACCTTTCGCGAGGTAAAACTATGTACAAACGAGGAGGGAATGCCCCATGTTCGTGTCATGTAACTCAAAATGTGTTAGACATTAATTAAATTTGTATGGTAACATAGATAACTGGGGTTCCCTCCGGGGCGGTTTGATAATGACAGAGGACAATTCTGATGGTGAACAAACTATGAAAAGAGGCGATGACACCTGTAAGAAGTGTTGATGATACACAGACATTGATAGCCTATCAAATTTCAAAGGTCTTCGGCTAAGATAAAACAACTGCAATAGTCGCAAAGTAAGACCCACCGTAGCATGAGATGGCGTTGAAGTTGAATGCTATGGGGGTCAATGATAGCAGAGAGCAATGATGGTTCTCTCTGTGCCATCTGAGAATCCTCATTGTAAAGGTAATGAGAGTCAAGATATTGTCTCCCTTCTGGAAACTGTGCTGATGTCAATAGAAAGGGAGACGCGACTCCAAGAAGAAAAGGGATTCATGAAATCCACTAGATGAGATCAGGAACTGAGGAGGGAAATGGATGAAGTTAAGATGTAGGGAAAATCAAGAATGCCCTTGGTTGGGGATATATGTGAAGGATGAGTGGCAACAATTGTGAAACTGGATCTAGTGTCAGGGGGATGACTAGACGTGGGTTAAATTGTGGCAGAGGTGTGACAAAGTGGACAAACTTAGAGATTGGGGGTACATGGACTATGGGATACTCGGGGTTTTATGGACGATGTCAATAAGAGTAGAAGGTAAGGAATGCCCCAACCAAGGGAGACATGGGTTGCTTTTATGGGAAAAGAAGGTCGCCAAAGGTGATGACAAAAAACTATGTAAAGGCTGGAAACAAAGGCTTTGTACAATTACCAAATGAATAAAGAATAAGTTGGGATAAATGTGTAGATACAGAAATGGGTGCCCCAGTGCAAGATGTCTTGGCCAGTGAGGGCGCAAGTTGCTGGGAGAACTGGTGGAGGGTGGGGGCCCCATAGGTGGGTTTATGTATTAAGTAAATGAATGGAGGAAAATCTGCATATGGGAAAACTGATAGTGGATGAGATGGAGAGTTAATGATACTGCAGAGGTGCAGTCAAATGTGAGTTGTAATGAGATTACCTGTGAGTCCTTTGTGGGGAAGCTAGAAAAATGAGGAGAAGGAGAATGTGGATGATTCTCGGGAATGCAAAGACTATTGGGACTCCCAGCCCTAGGGGGTGAAAACAACATGAGTGTCAAAGTGCCAGAGAGGACTAGGATGGGGAAAAATCATGTGGGAGAGAGTGCTACTGGTTGACAGTACTGAAATGCAGTGGATGTGTGAGTACTGCAGAGTCGGATGGGGGGACCCTAGGGGCAAATATTGGAGGGTGTGATTGGGAGATACAATTGATATTCAGAGGGAATGATTACATGCCAGTAATGATCATATACCTGAAAGGGCCACGCTGGTGGGTGATGACCAAGTTCCCGCACACACAAAAAACCAAATACCCACCGTGAACGATATCTGAAAGTAAATAAATATAACAGTTATTTGAGAATTTTGAACATGAGCATGCGTACCTGGGTGTGATGTGAGAAAAATTTTCCCCAGGGGATGAGGATGGATGGTGGCTCAGGGAATGTGACTGTGTAGGCGGCGGGATCTTGATCCTGTGGCTAAAGATGGATCAGAAAACAGAGGCTTGGAGCTCCCATAATTGAGTATGGAAGTTTGGAAAAAGGGACTATATATAGCTGTAGGGCCCACATTGCCACCTCATTTGTACCTGCTGACATAGTGGATTGACGAGAGGTTTGAGGAGAGATTTGGAGATTCTAGGAGATCGAGCCATCCGATCTAGGATTAGCGAGTGCCAAGTTAGTGGTCATATCCTCCTACATAATAAGTAGGATTTATTTTTTGGGCAGGGCTGTACGAATGATCGTACATGAGGATTTTGTGAGGGTGCCCCCCCTAGTGCATAGGCGATTGCATAGGCGATTGAATGATTCACGCGCATGAGTGTGCGACTGTAATTGGGAAAACCACACACGGGGGTGCCCAAGAGGGGAAAATAGACTCACTTCTGATGCACGCCTATTAGAAGAACAACTGCGCAGGCATGCATGACTGTGTTCCTGACAGTTGCGCATGTGTGCACAACTGTGTAGTGAACATGCGCACTGGGATGCACATCTGTGTGTGTGATAGGGGCGCATGCGTGCACCCCTGTATTTCCCATAGTTTCGCATGCATGAAAAAATGTGGACTGAACATGCATGCATATGTGCGCGCATGTGGGGAAAACAACCACGTCGTTGAGGCAAAGATGAGGGGTGTAAAAACTTATCTTTTTTGGAGATTTTGATGTTTTTATGGGTTGTGATGTCTGATCAGGTACTGTTTATGTGGATGCAGGTGATCATTTGAGGATGTCAGTCCACTGGAGGGAGAGAGACTAGGCGCGTCTGAGAGAGGTGATTAGAGATGAGGAGCCCGGTGTGCGGGGGACTTTGGCAACCTGTGGGCTGCTAAAGTTCTTTGATTGTTCACTGTTGCGGGCATAGGAGTATTTGCTACATTTTTTGATATCGATGTGGAACACTGATGGACAATGTTTCATTGTATGGGGAGAGCATATCACATTCTCTATGACAGAGGATGTATATTTCTTGACTAGGATCCCTTTTCAGGGAAGTCCTCTACTTGCTGAACCTGTGTTACTGGGGGATGAATAGTTGGCGGACCTGGCACAAACATATTGTACTGGGGAGGAATTTATGTCTGGATCAGTGGTGAGGATTGGGGTGATGGATTCCCTTGTGAATCATTGCATTGCAGTGATGATTGTGAGGGTTTATGGGTCCCACGCTACTCAGTGGATCGATGGTAGTCAGCTGAGGATCATGCAGAGGGCCCTACGTGGAGAGAATTTTTCCTGGGGCTTGATGCTACATACCAAGATGATCGGGCAGCTTAATCAGTGTCAAGCTGTTGACTTTGGTGATTTTTCCTTTGGGTCTATCTTAGTGGCCTGGTTTTTGGAGAGGGTGCCTATGTTGCACCCTAGAGTGTTGTTGGATGCACCGGGGCCACGAGAGCCGCGATTGATGCGGTGGGCAACGATCTTGGTGCGTCATGGGGGTGGGGAGGGTGGCCATTACTTTACGGCTGAGTTAGCACATGTGTGGAATTAGATGCCACAAATCATCCTTCAATATCCATATGGGGGGATGGACTATCATCGAGATCCCGACATGGTCTTACCTCTTGGAGAGGTTTGGGACCACAGAGGTATGTTGATGTATTTGATGATTTGATTTTTTAGATAGTATCACATATGTGTTATGTATGGATGGATGGTTATATTATCATTTTTTGTTGTATGTGCAGATGTGGGGCCCCGAGGCCAAGAGATGGAGCTGGTTAGAGTGTTGACTCATGAGGGGCTAGTGAGACCGTCGCGGGAGGACCCCTGGGTAGGTGAGAGGTGCCGGAGGGAGGAGGCAGGTACTAGGATAGTGGATGTGGATAAAGCTAGTAGGAGGTGATGTTATGATGACCCTGGTGCAAGGCCTTCACGTGCACCTTCTACCGAGGCCAACAGGGTATTTGAGGACTTTTGTTGTCTATTGGAGGCAATTTTATAGGGAATACTTGAGGGTATGTGGACCCAGATTCAGGACGAGGGAGTCCTAGAGTAGTGTGTGGGTCTTCTGGTGGAGTTGCAGACATTGATCCACTGAGCAGTGGTAGCAGCTGCAACGGTGATAGGGTGGCTTCCTTTTGGACTGGGTGGACCCCGCCTCTTGACAGAGGACCTGGTGGAGGTGCTCTAGCGGCACAATGAGTGCTTGATGTATGCATTTTTTTATTTATAGAGGTTTGGGAGCCCATATTGTATAGGGTAGTGTGACATCTATTTTGTACTGATAGGGATGAGGGGATTCACCTGCCTACGGGTGATGAACATGTTGTACTATTTTTTGTAAACATTGATGGCACATTGATTGATATATATATATATATATATATATGGATATACATTTTTGGATCCTTGTGATGTTCACATGTGATGATGTTTTTGTGATGTTGTTTATGGTGTCTAATTTATATGCTGTGATAGACTTTTGATGGGTTATGTATGTGTAATGGTAACTTATGTGATAAATTCCAATATAACACTAGGTTAGCCATATTATCTGCTATTTGCTTGCATTGTCTTGGGATATGTGTAAATGTGATTGAATCAAAATGTCGAGATAAAAGTCTAACTTGCAGGTATTTGCGGAGGAGGCAAGGATTGTGGACACGGTACACATTGTTGAGCTGAAGGACAATGAGCTTGGAATCTAGTAAGACACTAAGGTGTTGAATATGGAGGTGACACGCCTCAGCAAGGAGGCCAATGAAGGCTATGTATTCTGCTTGGTTTTTGGTTGCTGAGCCCAAACATATGCCGCTGGAGTGGAGTAGTTGATGTGAGGGGGTACAAAGGGCCCAAGTGCCCGAAGAAAGATTCTGTGTCCAACGGTTAGCTCCGTCAGTGTAACCGATGGGGTAGGACGATGGAGGAGGCATCTGTCAATAACACAAATGGTAGATTAGATGCAAGGCATGGAGGGAAAAGAAGATTAAAAACTCTAAAAAGAAAAATCCTAGTGTAGAATGGTTACGCTTAGGCGTAAAATTTCTTTAAGTACAACCCGTTGACGGGTTCTTTGAGAGGGTGGCCTTTGGGAGAGGCCAGGATGTATGCGCCTTTAGTGAGGCAATGTTGGACGATGTAAGGTCCATGCCATAATGACTCGAATTTTCCATGGTCAAGGGTATTGTGAGTGATATTGTAAGCAAGTATGAGGTCACCTTCGTTGAATGATAAAAGATTGACATGGCGATCAAAGGTGGCCTTCGACCATTTTTTGGCTTCCTCATTGTTCTGTAATGAAGATCATCATTCTTCATCCAGCAACTCTAAGTTCAACAAACGCTGCTCCATTGGAGAAGTGTCGGGTAATAACTCAATAACGGTGCGTAAGGTGGGGATTTCTCACTTGATGGGGAGAGTGGCATCGACCCCATGGACAAGATGAAATGGTGTAAAAGAAGTGGCAATTTTAATTGTCGTGCGATAAGCCCATAGTGTGGAAAACAACATATGGTGCCAATTGGTCTTATGTTTGTTAACCGTGCGCTACAACATGGTTTTGAGGACCTTGTTGACGAAATCTACCTGTCCGTTGGACTGAGGGTAGTATGGGGAGGCAAAATTGTGGGAGACGCCTAACTTGGAGGAGAGTTCAATGAAAATCTCATTCTCTAAGTGTTTCCCGTGATCAGAGACTAACTGTGGTGGAACTCCAAAGCAGGAGATGACGTGGTTAAAGAAAAAATGTGTTGCAATGTCAGCGGTGTTGTTGAAGGTAGGCATGGATTCAACCCACTTGGTGAAGTAATCGATTGCCACGATAATGTATTTGTGTCCATTGTTAGATGGAGGATTTCAAGTCATGAAGTCTATGCCCCATTTTCAAAAGGGGCCGACAGTAATGAATGGGTGGAGAAGAGTGGGTGGTGCTCTTGCTTTGTTGGCATATAGATGACATTTGTCACATCGCTTCACAACATGGATGAAATCATGAAACAATGTGGGCCAAAAGTAGCTTGCGCAAATGATTTTCTGGGTAGTGGACATCCATGAGAGGTGGCCACCACAGGCGCTACTGTGGCAGTCATTCAAGACTCCATCGGCTTCGTCGATGGTCAAACATCGATGAAGTATTGTGTCAACCCCTCATCGATATAATATATCACTGATAAGGAGGTAGCGAGGGGCCTGGTGGTGAATACGTCAATGATTATCCCGAGAGAGGTGGTTTCCAAACTTCTGCATTTGGAGATAGATGAGGAGATCGCCGTACCAAGGGTCATCCGAGGGGATGTAAAAGAGATGTTTGTCGGGGAAGTCTGTATTTCACGAGAGAATTGGTAGTATCGGAGGGAAATGTCGTAAGGAGTTCGATGAGGACGAGGATTTTATTTCTCGTCGGTGTTGCAAATTTGAGGTCGTACTCTTGAAGGATGACGATCCATCGGGAAAATTTTCCATTAATTTGCCGGCGACTAAGCAAGTGTTGCATGGGGTTGGAATCGGCTACGCCTTTGGTAGTTCGAAGAAAAATGTAATGGCACATTTTCTGGACTGTGAGGACAACGAAAAGGGAAAATTTCTCTTTGTGATTGTATTTCAAGGGTGGCCCTGAAATATTTTTACTAATATAGTAAATGACATGCTCACGGTCATCATCCCCTAATTAGACGAGAACTCCTGCTACTGAGACGACTAAGGCCGATAAGTAAAGGATATAGTCCCAGTCATAATCGAGTGGACTAATCAATGGAGTGTTGGAGAGAGCCACTTTAAGATCATCAAAATCAGTTGGGGCATGTTCATCCCATTGGAATGGGATATCATGACGTAAGAGGTGAAGGAAACCGTGTGCACGAGTGGCATAATCGGGGACAAAGCGATGTAAAAAGTTAGCTTTTCCTTGTAAGCTTTGTAGCTGGTGTAAATTCTGAGGGGAGGGAATTTTTGTGATGGCTTGGACTTTGAGGGGGTCCATAGTGATGCTGCATTGGGAAACGATGAACCCAAGGAGGCGTCCAACAGTGACACAGAATACACACTTGAGGGGGTTCAAGCGGATATTGTACTGACGACATCTTTGAAAGATGATTCGTAAATCATCGAGATATTGAGGGAGTTTCTTGGATTGAGCGGTGAGGTCATCCAAGTATGTGAGGATGATATGAGCTACATCATGAAAAATGTATGTCATGGCTTGTTGAAAAGTGGCACCAATGTTCTTGAGGCCAAAAGGCATGACACGATATGAAAAAGTACCCCAGTGGGTAGTGAATGCGGTTTTGTATTGATCGGCTGGGTGAATCTGAATTTGGTTGTAGCCATAGAAACCGTCCATGAAGGAAAAAGCCTCGTGGCCGACACAATCATCGACAATTTGGTCGATAAAGGGTGTTGGGAAATTGTCTTTAGGATAGGCGTGATTGAGATCGTGAAAGTCCATACAGACGCGGATAGTGCCCTATTTTTTGTTAACAGGGATGGGGTTGGAGACCGATGTCGTATATGTGATGGGGTATCTGAAACCTGCAATGCATAATTTGTCAATTTCGGCTTTGATGGCTACCACTTTGGATGGGCGTAATGGATGTTTCTTTTGTCGTAGAGGTGTGATATCAGGCCATATGTCTATATGATGTTTGACGATAGAGGGATCAAGGTCGGGCATCTCTGTGTATGACCAGGCAAAAATCTCCCAGTATTCTTGGAAGAGAGATTTGTAAGCTATGAGTTCTTCAGGAGAGCATGCGGCACCGATGGTGATTTCCTCTATGATTCCAAGTTTGATGGAAATATCGATTTTGATGGTGGGGGAAATGTTGTCCATGTTGTCTTCTTCAAAAGCGTCGGGGGAAGGGATAGGGTTATTGAACCAATCTATATACCCCGAGGGGAGAAAATATTTGGTTTTGATTGCGTATATGGGTTTTTGTTCGAGAGGTGCAAAGGCTTCCTGTGAAATAAAGAGTGCTCTCTAATGGAATGAATCCCATGGGAAATCGGGGGTAGTTAATTCCTCAATGATGTCTTCATCGTAGTGGAGCTGTTGAGAATTTAGGGGATCCAGGGGAGTAACATTGGTGACTGTCACCATGTGGTTGTCTTTTGGTGGTAAATAAGTAGGGGGAATGGCGCAAGGGGGTTACGATGGTTCTCTTGACATAAACCAAATATCGAGATACTATGGGTTGAAAATTGTAGTCGGGCGTAATATTTCTATGGGGAAATGAATTGGAGAATTGGGGGGATTTGGGGGAAAATCCTCCTCTAGGCTACCTATGAACCATGGAGGAGTGGAAAGTGCCTCATGCTCAGGAGAGAAGATATAAACCATATGTGGAGAGGGAGTAGGGGGGACTACTTACGTCACTGGAGTTGGGGTGATGGGAGGATTGGGAATAAGGGCTAGTTGATGACGCCTATTGTTGTTGGGAAAAATACCCTACGGACTAGCAAACTAGGGTCAGACTTGCATGCAGATTTTGACTGAAAATAAATTACTTTTTAACCTACAACCCAAGATTAAAACCCCTCTTTCACAATAAATGCATGAAGAGAACCACCAACCTTATTACCGACGTTCGATGTAGATCCTCCGTTGCGCTTTGACCACTTGCTTGCACTGCTCCTTCCACAAATAACCTGCAATCAAGACAAATAAAAACTATGCATGCATGCTACTTCTCTACTTAAGGGTTAGAAATCAAGCATAAATGAACCAAACCATAGACAATTCATGCATTGGGACGGGAAAAGTATTCTTTTTATTACTGAAAATGAATCAACTTACAATCAAAGCTGAGACCGGCCACCGCTCCTTGAACCTGATCTTGGGCTCCTCTTCTTCTGTCCTTCAACTGCTTTGTGTTAAATCTCCTTTGGCATGAGGAAAGGCTAAAGGGTTGGGACAATGGATTACGTAAATGGGCAGAGTTTCTTTGCTATATTTTTTCCTCTCCAAATGGTACCCCTACCCCTTCTTTTATAGGCTAGAAGAAGCTAGGGTTTTGGACGAACCCTCGGCCATGGATGGCCGGGAGTTTCAGTTAACTGACCCATAACTTTTTGTCGCGTCGGCAACTTTCCTTTTTTTTCTTGATTCTGAAGGTACACGCGGGCTGTAGTGGGCCTACTAGCATGTACTTTGTAGATAAACGTGGGCTATAGTGGGATAGCTAGTGTGTACTTTTAAAAATGGAGTTTTTAGAAGAGTTGTTCAGTAGTTTTTGGCAAAGAAGGGATATGAGTTGGCCTGATGCCAGGTAAGAAAGTGTGGTACAATTTAGGGTTATAACATATGCCCCCTAATGTGTGAGGTCAGAAGAGCATCTGATGGCCGAAATACATTACCAATCTTTACTGATGTGCCGAACGATTGAGCCCAAGGATCAGGAACCAGGAGGTGCCATCTGCAAAATAACAAATGTCTCACTGAGGCGGGCATACCCATGCTCAGGATAAAATAGAACCATGGCTACCAATGAAAT
>JASDQU010436532.1:10027-21597 GCA_032191745.1 Picea mariana
TATTATATGATGTTCACACTAGTTAAATTAAGAATCCATAGATGAGAATGTAAAGATAAAGATTTTGGATTTCAATTTATGTTGTCAACCTATAGGTCCTTATCCAAGGGGCGTGCATTCCCCGGAACCAAATGGGGGGAATGGATGAATAGATGTAGGGGATTTCCCCCATTATCTTAGTGTTAACTATTACTCATGCTAGTTAATGGACTAAAAAGCTATTATTGAACCCAAGTTATAGTTTAGGTTGATGTTGTTTTTCTCTCCAAGGTCTAAAGGCCTTGGGTTATGGGTGGGATAAATAGTGGAAAATAAATCAATGTCACATCGGTAATCAAATTGTCATTTCTCACAAATCCCACCACTATGATAACCCACACCCTGAAGAGTAGAGCTAGATCAGGTAAATAAAATTGAGGGGAAGAAATCAAGGGCCTATGTGACCTTGGATTCATGTAAGGTGCTCTTCTTTAGCATCATTTGATGACTAATTATATGTAATTACATCCCAAGCTAACTTCATCTAAGGATTCCCCTAGCGATGACTCATATGAAGTATCTGGGATGTATACTAGTTGGAAACATTCCTAGCCGAGAAAATCATGGTATAGTAAGGAAGAAGGAAATTTACTACTTTTGGGGGAACACAATGTCTTTGTCTAACATAAGAGCATATTTTTAAATAAAAAGTTATACTTATCATGAACTATACTAAAATCACTACTAGGAGAAGCTTATGCTTGGGAAGCATCTACAACTCATGTTAACTACTACAGTTAATGAAGTAGTCCAAATTGCTGGTGAAAGTTGAAACTTCAAATGCTCCATACATGGAGAGATCTAACTTCAAATAATCACCAACATATAGCTACCAATGAATGAGGTCCTAATGCTCCATCTAAAAGAACTCTTTCCCAACAAATCCATCTCCAGATCCCAATGCTATAGTAGTTGTTGTTAAAGTGGTGCAATATACATCTCTCACTTCAAATGATCCTCAATATATATTGGCTTGAAATATTTAGTCTTGCATTACTGTTCACTTTACTGGTTCCATACTTCACTGGATTCATTTATATGAGAAATTGGTCATGCTATTGGAAACAAATACTATGAGGAAGTTATGGCACTTAGAGGAGGAAGTTACAGGCTATAAAATGTTTGAGGATCCAGGGATAGTGGTGAGAGGTAGAGATGAAATGCAGAAATGGAAGGTCATGACAAGTGTGATCTCACTTTCAGGTCAAACCAATTAATAAGCATTGAATATGGGATGTCGAACCCATTAATAAGTGGAAGCATTGTAATGATAGTTATTTAACTTTAGTTTTTTAAATATTTTTTGGACTTTGATAAATACTTCAAACATCCAGTCTTCCACCAGGATATTAAATCTCATAATTATTCTCTAAGCCAATAAAAACCTATAAATTAAAAAAATTAAAAGCACAATTTGCAATAAAAATAAATAACTATTTTTAAAAAACCATGAAAAACATATACAAAATTAAATGCACTCAAAAAAAGTCAAAAGTCTTCCACGAGGATATTAAATCTCATAATTATTCTCTAAGCCAATAAAAAACTATAAATTAAAAAAATTAAAAACACAATTTGCAATTAAAATAAATAACTATTTTAAAAAAACAATGAAAAACATATACAAAATTAAATGCACTCAGAAAAAGTCAAAACATGTGAAAACTATAATAATTGACCTAATAAGGATTAAAAATATATTAACAAAGGGTGATGTTATTTAAAGTCCAACAAAAATAAAATCTGTATAAATTTAGGTATAATCCCATTATTTTAAAAATGTATATAAAATTAAAATGAATATGATAATTGAGACAAATGCCAATGTATGTAATACATTTTACAAAGTCACATATAATTAACAAATATTTATAATGTGACAATCTATAACAAAAAAACAACAAAAAAATAATCTTATACAAATTTAGGTATAATCACATTGTTTTAAAGATCTATATTAAATTAACAAAATAAGATAACATAAATAAAATCTTGTATAAATAATCACATTGGTTTAAACATGTATACAAAATTAAAATGTACCAACATAAATAAAATCTTGTATAAATTTAAGTATAATCACATTGTTTTAAAAATGTATAAATAGTTAAGACCAATGCCAATGTATGCAATCAATTTTACAAAGTTACATATTATTAATATTTATATAATAATATAAAAATTTATAAAAAAAACATCATAGTACTTTAAAAAAAAATGCCTTAAACATCAACTTAAATGTAATTTTTGTAAAAATAATGTCAATATTTTCAGTATTTCATCTAAACAAACCACCAATGTCTTCATCTAACCTAATGTTTTCATATCGTATATATACAAGGATATCTACATTGTTTTTCCAAGCATATCAACATCAACCTCCACATGCTTTTGAAAATTCGTTTGAATAGGACATCATCATATCAACTTCAACAAGCTATTGAAAATTCATTTGAGTAAGACACACCATTGCTTCATCGGTGTGAGTTGGAAATGTCTATTGTTTGAACTATGATGACATATTAATGTAATTATGAAAGTGATAAAATTTGTTGAATGGATGTTAAAAGGGGTGTGGAAGTTTCTCGAAGTTAAAAAGTTTACAAGATAAATTATTTTTTAGTTGAAATTATTTTTTAAATTTTATAGGAATTTTGTTAGAATTTATGGTGTCTTCTTTTTAGTTGAAATTATTTTTTTAATTTTATAGGAATTTTGCTGGAATTCAATTACTGATAGATGCTTCATTTCTGTTTCAAAAGTTAGCTAGATATTGGTGAGGCCTTTATAATGACATGTGTATGTGATGGCTACTTCGTTTGTTGTTATAGATAAATGTTTATGGAATATTCATTTATTAATAAGCCGAGAAACCAGAAGGCCAAAACATAGATAATTCGTTTAACTGTTGAAGAAAGATCAACTATTGATAGAAGCTTGATTTATGTTTCAGAAGTTAGCTAGATCTTGGTGAGGCCTTTACTGTGGCATGGGTATTTGATGGCTACTTTGTTAGTTGTTCCAGAGCATAGTTTAGACCTGGGGAATGCCTTTGCATGGGCTATGTCAAATGGAAACTAATGTAGATTCTTGTTAGTGCACCATCATGATTTATCAGCATGACTTGACTAATGCAGATAATGCTTACAACTATTTTAAACTTTTATTAACACCAAAATGCTAGTTTCTATGGTGGATGGTCTTTTAAAGGACCAGAACATGATAAGCTCTGTTAAAGTAGGTTTTTCATGCAAGACATTTTGTCAATTGACCTCTGGTTGACAGGCTAATTTGAACAAGGCAATGCCATGGACACCCAACTGCTTGGCCACAGGGGTAGGCCCTCATAGCCAAGTCAAAGTCCAGTGGACTGTGACTTGGCAGCGAGGGCCTAGACCTGTGGCCAGGCAGTTGGCGTGCCGACGACATTGCCCTAAAAGGCCGCCTAACTAATTAAATTTTAATTTAAAAAAATAAATTAAATTTGACAGAAAACTAAAAATAAAACTACAATTTAAATTAAAATAAAACTAAAAGTAAAACTAAAATAAAAAACTAAAACTAAATCTAATTTGAACATGGCAATGTCGTGGGCACCCAACTGTTTAGCCACAGGGCTAGGCCCTCATGACCAAGTCACATTCCACTGGACTGTGACTTTGCCGTGAGGGCCTAGCCCTGTTCCCAGGCAGTTGGCATGCCCATGACATTTCCCTACACGGCCTCATAATTAATTAAATTTTAATTAAAAAAAACTAAATTAAATTTGTCAGAAAATGAAAAATAAAACTAAAATTAAAATTAAAATAAAACTAAAGCTAAAATTAAAATAAAAAACTAAAACTAAATCTAAAACTAAATCTAAAACTAAAATACAAATTAAAATCTAAAATTAAAAACTAAAATGGAAACATGGAGAAATACCTGAAACTCGCTGATAGCTCGCCAAAATGGCCTCTGTGCCAACATGACCACTGCACCCAAATGCTCACAAGACCTCTGCGCCAAAATCTCACACCTCTGTGCTCACGACCTTTGCGCGGAACACTCACAGACCTCGGCGCTCACAACCTCTACCCCAAAAGCTCACACCTATGCACTCACAGACCTCACAAACGCTCACATACCTCATAGACGCTCACAAACCTCACAAACACTCATAGAGCTCTGCGCTCACGACCTCAGAAACACTCACGGATGCACTAAAATGCCGAAAAAAGTTTGAAAACTATTCAAAATTGATGTGCGGTTGATATATAAACATTATTTCGGCTGAAAGATTGTTCCTCCAAACAATCTTTTGGCCGAAACATTATTCGGTTGGAATATCGTTCGTCATAAAACATATTGCCAGATGGAAAAAATCTGTCTAACTTAATTTTTATATGCAAATCGAGGGTGTCGTCACTGAACCGTTCGATTTGACGTTCCACTTTTTGGCCGAAAACTAGTTCGGCTAAAACAAATATCTTTTGGCCGAAAAATAATATTATTTTGGTCGAAAAAATGTTTTTCGAAATTTTGGAGATCCAATTGTCACGAAAGCGTTACCCACCTTCTTGATTTCACCCAAATACCTTACTAAGTTGAACTAATTGATTTTTTCCTAGTGTTTCCCCTTTCATTTAAGGTTTCCTCTTTTTCCTAGTTTCCTAATTATTTTAGATTTCCCCTTTTTCCCTTTTTAATTAAACCCAAAAATGCATGTGCAGAAACTTACCCTTTACCCCCCCTTTTTTATGAATTAAATTTTTAATTAGCATAAAAAGTAAAACAATCATTTCCCTTTTTAAGTTTTATCCCAAGAGATTTTTATAAAACACTTTAATTTCTTACCCCTTCTTGTCAGAAGGTTAATGAAGATTATCTTTATTATTTATTTTATTTAATTTATTTAATTTTATATATTTAATTTTTATTTTTTTATAAAAAGGTAAACTTTTACTAGCAACAAAGATTAGACATAGACCTTAATTTCCTAGGCGGGGCAACACTTTTTTTTTTTAGGGAAAGGTTTCAAATCTTCCTTAACACTTTATTGTACTAAAGCCATCTAGGTTTATTCATTTATTAAATAACCATGTGACGTGCCCTTTAGGACGCACTAGGTGCTCCAAGGGTGCCAGTCACCTCTTACTATTTCTCTTGCATGACATGCCCTTTAGGACGCACCATGTGCTCCAAGGGTGCCACTCGCCTCTTTCCATTTTTCTTGCGCAACGTGCCCTTCAGAACGCACCACGTGCTCCAAGAATGCCACTCGCGTCTTGACTGACTTGGTAGACATCAATAACCCCTGGAGTCAACACTCTGCTAGATGACCTTGTGGGAGACTAAGGGCCTCTAAGGAGTAAGGCCCCTGCCTTATTGTGTGTCCCTTAGAATCATTGTGAGCGACTATCACATTCTTCCCTCACGACATCGTGGTCCTCTCGAACTAGGTAATCGTTAACCTACAATTTGAGGCATGGAGGGAGTGCTAGTAGGCTATGGAAGGGTTGTTGTCCACACCTCTCCCTCAACATCTTTAGTAGTCCTGCATGACCCCTCTACTACACATGTGAGTCTAGTCGACAAGCTATCGTCAGCCTGCATCATCAACGAATCATGTCAGAAATATATCCATAATCATATCGTCTAATCAGATGCACTAATATCACATATAAAACAAGCAAACCCCAATAGTTCACTCCCCGACTCGATCCAGATTCCAAGGGGTTCCATCGATGCCTCTGCATCCTCAAGGTCCAAAATCCTGCACACTCAGTAAAACTGAGTCAATAGGACCTGTCTATGTCAATGCAGCCAAACAACGTGACATCAACCCACAACTCCTCATAATCAAAATAAATTTTTTAATAGCATAATAATCTGGATCACTTGTGAGAGAGTGTCCTCAAAGAATAAGTTCGCTCTATGTGCAAGGGCGGTATGTTACATACACCCTCTCTTGGTCTAAACTTCGTCCTGAAGTTTCACCGTATAAGTGCCAAAATAATGTGTATCATAGTATCATAAGTCTATCTAGCAAACAAAAATGGAAACTGTTGCTGCATATCATATGCGACCTCCCAGGTCACTGAGTGCGGAGTATAGTTGTCCCACTAGACCTTGACTTGATCTATTGTTCGACACCATAGCTTTCGAACGCGATGATCTAGGTTGCGGATTGGCTTAGCAGTGAGAGCCCCCTCATCTGATACCTGCAAGGAACTCATGTCAATAACATGTGTAGGATCACTAATATAATGTCTGAAAACAGATACGTGAAAAACATCGTGCATACGCCTCAAAGAATCAGGCAAGGCTAGTCGATAGGCCACGGGCCCCTTTCTCTCCACAATTTCTAAAGGTCCCATGAACCTAGGAGAGATTTTATCTCCCTTTCCAAAATTGATCGAGCTCTTATGTGGTTTAACCCGCAAGAAGACTCGATTGCCAACCTCATAACTATGGTCGACACGGTGCGCATTGGCATAACTCTTCTGCCAATCCTGTGCTTCTTTAATCCTTTGTCTTATTGTGTGCATTTTCTCTTCCATTTCTTGGATCGCTTATGGTCCCACCAAGACCCTATCCTCAAGCTGATACCAACTCAAAGGCGTTCGACACGATCACCCATAAAAAAACTCGAAAGGCGCCATCTTAATGGTGCTTTGGTAACTGTTGTTATAAGTGAATTCCACTAGTGGCAACAATTCATCCCAACGCTTTTGTTGGTCCATCACGTACATGCACAACATGTCCTCCAAGGTATGGTTCATTCATTCTATCTGCCCCTCAGTCTCCATGTGGTACACAGTACTGTAGTTAATTTGGGTTCCCAAGGCCTCTTGGAAACTCGTCCAAAATCATCCAGTAAACACCAATCCACGATCGGATATAATCCTCTTAAGCATGCCATGCAACCTCACAATATCACTGATGAAAAATCTAGCTATGTCAGGTGCCTTGTACATCATACGCACAAGAATAAAGTGAGCACTCTTCATCAGAGTGTCTACTACTATGAAAAATGATTCATGTCTCCTTCTCATTAGTGCAAATCTAGCAATAAAGTCCATCGAAATAACCTCCCATTTCGATTATGAAATAACATGTGGTTGTAGTAATCCTGCTGGATGTTTATGTTCATCCTTTACCTGCTAACTTTTTAGACATATGGCCACATAGTTGAATATATCTGCCTTCATTCCCTTCCAAAAGAATAAGGGTTTAAGGTCTTCCCTCATTATCATGAGTCCTAGGTGAGCCATGTACATTGTTCTATGAGCCTGGTTTAGGATCAAAATACTCAACTCATCGTTCGGTGGTACGTAAAATCGATTTTTAAACCTCAATAATCCATCGTTGTCAAACGTAAATCCTTCAAATCTTGGTACCATCATTGTGTTTTGTTCGATAAAACCCTCGACCTCTATGTACCAGTCATCATCACACTATAAAGTTAGAATCTTTTCACGTAGATTCATATGAAGAGGCAAGACCTAAAATATTCGTGGCCTCTGACTCAATGCATCTGCCACTTGGTTTACTATTCCTTTTATGTAAGTAATCTCGAAGTCGTACTCACTAAGTAATTCCGACCAACGCCATTGTCGCACATTCATGTCGATTTACGTAAAGATGTGTTGTAGTCCACAATGGTCAGTCCTTCATTCAAATTTTCATCCAACAAGGTAGTATCTCCAAACCTTCAAGGCATATACGATGGCTAACAACTTGAAATCGTTCGTCACATAGTTCTCCTCATGCCTTCTCAATTTCCTCAAGATGTATGTGATCACTTGACCGTCTTGCATCAAGACCCCGCCTAAGCCTTCCTTGGATGTGTCAGTGCATACCAAGAAGTCTGCGTCCATGTCCGGGACTTTTAGTATCTGTGTTGTTGTCAACAGCTCTTTGAGCCTCCGAAATTCTAACGTGCATTTCTCAGTTCAAACAAACTTATGGTTCTTCTTTTGTAATCCCATGATCAGATTTGTAATCTTCGAAAAACCCTTGACAAACCATCGATAATATCCTACTAGACCCATGAAACTACTTACTTCCAGGACGTTTGTCAGCGCAGACCATTCCATAATAGCCTCGACCTTGGCTGAATCCATGACAATACCTTCATCGGATATGACATGCCCCAAGTAGTGAATCCTTGATTGATAAAATGAGAAATTGGACAACTTCCCATACAATTTATGCTCTCGCAAACATTGTAGTACCAAGCGCAAGTGCTCATCATGCTCCTCTGTCATCCGAGAGTAAATCAAATTATTGTCAATGAATACTTGGATGAACTTGTCCAAGTAATCACAGAACACCCCGTTCATAAAACTCACAAATAACCCTGTGGCATTCGTCAGTCCAAATGGTAAAACAGTAAACTTGTAATGTCCAAACCTCATCTTAAAGGTGGTATTACGGACGTCAACCTCCTTAATCGGTAACTGGTGGTATCCTGATCGTAATTCAATCTTTGAGAACACCATCATGCCCTTCATTTGATCAAACAGATCATCAATCCTCAACAATGGATACTGATTCTTGATCGTTTCCTTGTTAAATTATCGGTAGTCAATGCAGAGCCTCCACGATGCATCCTTCTTTCTTATGAAAATAACGGGCGCACCCCACGGTGACACACATGGACGTATCAGTCCGAGGTCCAACAATTACTTCAGTTACATTCTCAACTCCTGTAACTCCGGGGTCGACATCCGATAAGGCGTTCTCGCTATTGGTTCAGTCCCCTGTTTTAGGTCTATGGAAAACTCTAATTCCCTCTCCAATGACATCCTAGGTAACTCCTCCTGAAATACGTCTGCAAAATCTCTCACCATAAGAAGGTGTTCTAGACCTTCCGCTACTCCCTTCTTGTTTAACACAAGGATCGCATAAAGCTTACATCCCTTGCGCATGCTCTTTCGAAGCTATAAGGAAGAGATGAACCTCAGGGAAAATCCCTGGTTCTATCTTACAATCACGCATCTCTGTCCCTCATCATCGACCAAGTTCAACCATTTCATCTTACAGTTGAGTATCAACTCATGCGATTCCAACCAGTCCATACCAATCATGATATCATAAGATCCTAAGATCATGACGTACAGATTGGCCCTCGTGACATACTCTCCGAGGTTAAGGATACAACCCATAAAATTTCCTCCAACCTTATGTTTGGCTCCAGAAGGCATCTCTACGAAGCTAAACTCATCCAGTTCGACTGCCTTTACCTTAATCCTTTTTAGCACTGCACCAGAAATGAAACTCTTAGTAGCACTGGGATCTATCAAAATACTAAGGGTCTAGCCAACGATGGTACCTAACGTCTCGAGCACAATTGACTCATGATCTACCTGGTGGTTATTCACTGCTGCATGAATCTGATGGGCCTTGCCCAAATCTCCCATGGTAGTGGGTCTGGCTGATCCAGATGCTCTAGTCCTCTCCACAGGGCAGTTGCATTGGTAGTGTGGCTCCCCACGCGTCTAACACCCCTTCTTCAGTCCAGTATTCCTGGTACCCAAAGTAGAAGATGATGGTCCACCGGCCTAGAATCCTGGTCTGTTCTGTTGAATAGGCCTAAACTGTTGTTGTTGTTGATGTTGTGGTCCTCTATAAGGTGTTCGTTGTTGAGGCGTTGATTGCCAAGTTGTAATGAAATTGGATCCCCTCTAGAAGCGATGATATCTAGGTGTATGTCTGGCTAGTGTCTAATGCTGTTGCGCACCAGATGAAACCTTCCCTGCTGGTCTCGCTGAAGTCCTGCTCTGACACCTGCTGATAAGTTAATCCTCCACTATGAGGGCCTTTTGGATTCCATCATGTAAGGTTTCAGGCATTAGAATCCTAACCTTTAAATGTATGTTACTGTTAAGGCCGAACAAAAACCTGTTGACCTTAAGTTTCTCAGTGTTAAGATGCGGAGCATACCATAGAAGCTCCATAAAACGGGCCTCGTACTTAGGAACCATACGACCGCCCTGTCGTAAGGCATTGAACTCATTGAGCTGACACTCAATAAATTCGTCCGATAGGTACCTCTCTCGAAACCGTTCCTTGAATAGTTCCCATGACACATCTTCGACAACCATGCTTAGTTGTGGTAGGAGGGTCTTCCACCATAGAAGAGCGCTCCCCTTCAGTTGAAATACTGCGATGGAGACCTTCATGTTGGAGGTATACTCGCAAAGTGTAAAGCACATCACCATATTCTTCAACCATGCCTCAGCGGCTGCACTGTCTGGGGCACCAAA
Organism: Picea mariana; assembly: GCA_032191745.1. NCBI lineage: Eukaryota > Viridiplantae > Streptophyta > Pinopsida > Pinales > Pinaceae > Picea > Picea mariana. Next base: position 20,320 of record JASDQU010436532.1, read on the forward strand.
GAACTCAGGAAATTTGACCTTCTCGAGCTCACAGTGAATGTTACTAGTATCGATCGGAGCACGCGGTGGACCCTCAGGTGGTGTCGATGCTTTGGCCTCATCTCTGTCCAAACGGCTAATCAGTGCCTTAGACATGCACTGAAAAGATATCATCATTCTGACCACACCACCTACTCCTATCTGTTCCTTCCCGAAAACATGTTCATCTCCCTGGGGGTTGGACCCCTCAGGCATGGATGTTGTTGGAGCCATTGCGCCTACTCCCCTAGCACCTTGTCATCTACCTCTACGACGTCCTCTAACCATGACTACCTGCATGAGTACAAGTCAACTTAATTATCAAATTATAATAAAATATCATAACAACGAAATTCATAGTGATCCCAAGTCATGGGTTGAACCCCGATCTGATACCAAATGTAACAACCCCTTCGTTACGGCCACGGGTGAAGAATTGTTTTTTTTTTTTTTTAAGAATTAAGAGTCAAGAAGACAATGACGACAACAGTTTAACCACACCACAAACGACGAACAGAAGCACACAACCCATGCAACAGGCAACTATGACTCCACTCATTGGCACAAGGGCAACTAGGCAAACATGTGCAGAATAACAAGGAGGAACGACTACCCACCCGATGCAACAAGACACTCCTACACGCTAAGGGACAACTTCCCCTTCTCGACACAACGACGTTGACAAACAAGACTAGAACCTTAAGGCACGTGAACCAAACACACGAAGGCATTCGACACATGCAACCAAGCAACTTACCACACTCGACAACACTCCCCAACATGCACTGACTCCGGCTAGGTTTTTGTTCGTCGCTATCCCATTGGGTGTGCCATGATCCTCTCATTAGGAATCATTCTGTCCCCAGATGATAGATGCATCAACAACCTTAGAACCAGTCATCCTATTAGGACCGAGGACTCTAGATAAATCCTACATGCTAGAAACCGAATACCGAAAGGAAAACCACACCCATACCCCAACAACAGGTCGACGAAATGCTAGAGAAAAAAGACAAGGGATGATGCAAGACAATACACGACATCATCCCTAACCCAACCAATCACCCTGTCTAAACTAGTCAATGATTACAATCTATTTTACATGGGTTCCATTCTAAATGGGGCACGTCAAAGTTACAATTAGTCAATAATGCACCCGCTAATTTAACGTTAATACAATCAATCTTGAAAGTCTAAGTGATCAATACTAAAACTATAATTATAAATACCATCTAACCTCCATTATAATCAATTTAGCAA
>JASDQU010436532.1:25659-35824 GCA_032191745.1 Picea mariana
ATTACAATCTATTTTACATGGGTTCCATTCTAAATGGGGCACGTCAAAGTTACAATTAGTCAATAATGCACCCGCTAATTTAACGTTAATACAATCAATCTTGAAAGTCTAAGTGATCAATACTAAAACTATAATTATAAATACCATCTAACCTCCATTATAATCAATTTAGCAAATCTAAAATTGACAATCTAGTCTTTACTGACCAACCTAATTTTAATCATTATTACAACCTAAATGGACAATTCTATATTAATCGAAAATCTCCATCCAACTAGACATTAACTTGAATAACAATATTAACAATCTTAGTGTAGGATGCTACCATTATAACACTTATGAACAATTTAATCTCAACATGTAGTCTAGCTATATTGACCGAACCAACAATTTTAGTTGTCTATTATCATTGAGAAGGAAACTGCTAACTACTAACATCATTGTAGCAATATAACAAGGCAATTTACATGATTGTTATCATAACAAGTAATATATCAATAACAAGGTGATTAACATGTTGATTAACATAACAATTAATATAATAGTAACAAGGCAATTGCATGACTATTAACATAACAATTAATAGCGCAATAGGAAGGCAATTTATATAATTGTTATCATAACAAGTAATATAGCATTTAACATTGCAATTTAACATGGCAATTAACAGTAAGAAGGAAACTGCTGACCATTAATATTACTGTAGCAATTGTTCGCTCAATTAATATGGCAATTACTATAACATTATCATTGCAATTAACATGGTAATTAACAGTAAGAAGGAAACTGTTGACCATTAATATTGTTGTAGCAATTGTTTTGGCAATTAATATGGCAATTACTATAGAATTTATCATTGCAATTAACATGGTAATTAATATGGCTAGTAACATCGTTGTGGTAATTAAAGTTTGGGAGTGAGAACACTAGGTATACACTCTAAGTGAAGAAGAATAAAAGGAAAATACAAAACTGCAGAAGGATCAACTCGTGGTCATTCAACAACAACTAAATCAACCTTTAAGGCAATTTCAGGTCCATTCCAAAAAACATAGTCATCATTCTAACTAACAACTCGTGTCCCTTCAACATTGAACTCAGTCAATCAATTTAATGGCAAATTCATGGTCATTTCAACAAGAATCTTAGTCACATTTTAAATGGAAAAATCGTGGGCATTTCAACAGCGACTTAGTCAACTTTTAAAAGGAAAAAATGTGGGTATTTCAATAGAAATATCAATCATGTTTTAAATGGCAAAATCGTGGGCATTTCAACAACAATCTCAGTCACGTTTTAAATGGCAAATCGTGGTTTCCCTTTTTCATTGCCCAGATGCCAAATGCAAACACATACAAGAATAACCAAAAAACTTTTCCCTTACCAAGATACCAATTATAAAAATGCAGACAGGGAAATGAATTCATTTTTCCATTTCCACGATAGCAATACACCGCAGACATGAATAACACACAAAAAAATGTTTTACCATTTCCAGGATACCAAATATAAAACCCAGACAGGGAAAGGAATTTGTTTTTCGATTGCCAGGATACCAATACAATGCAAACATGAATAACAAAAAAAAAATGTTTTTCCATTTCCAGGATACCAAATATTAAATGCAGACAGGGAAATGGATTCATTTTTCCATTCCAGGATACCAATACAATGCAGACAACAGTAAGAGAACCGCAAGGATCCATTGAGAAAATTCATTGAAATGATCGCATGGATTCTATCAGTCAAGACGCAGAGAAAAATCAACAAGGATGAAAGATAATCCATACATAGAGGTCTTTGATAGATGGTGCAAGTCAAAACAATCAACCAAGGACAACAACGGAGGTATATGGATGACATGATAGTCCTTCTCTCATCATCCATCCATAGAAAAGCGGGGTGTTGAGATCCATAGGTCTATTAATGCCAAAGAGACGACCGTAGATCAAGCTCTTGGCCGACTTCTCAGGATAGGACTGATGAGCTAGGGACGAAAGGCAAAAACAACCACAATTTTCACAAATCAATACACCAAAGGGCAGTCAAGACATGCCAAGAATCGAAGGCCATGGGAGTCAATCAATCATCGAGCTATAGGCCATGGAAAAATTTAGTCATCAACTAGAACACTAAGACAAACAATTTCCTTACCCAATTAAACATGCAGATCCAAAGCATAAATCATACTACAATCTACCATGCAAAAATAAAGAAAGCATACCATTGCTTGATCTCCCACTCTGAGTTGATGTCTCGTGCGCTCTGTGCAACTGTCACTTGCTGACCGACGAGACTTCACCGGTACCTCTGAGCCAATGCTAGGGCTACTCTTCTTCCCCCTTATCCCCTCGAGACACAAAGGGGCTACAGACACTAACCAGAGAATCAGATAGCTCCTAGCTCGCCTTGCAAGGCCAAGCTACCACTCCTCACCAAGATGGGTATCTCAACTCCCACAAGCTAAGTCAGTCAAGTATATATTTCTGCAGCATAACATTACACAAAACATAAGACTCCCATCATCCTTATCCTCCCTCCATTATATAGAGTTTCGAAGTCCCTTACTTTTCCAAAATCCCATTTTATTTAAATTTTAATAAATTAATTCATAAAAATACTCCCCGTACATGTGTCACCCATCCCCTTCATTCCTCCAAAAACCAATTTCTTTAATTAATTAATTACCCTTATTTCCCTCACCCACCTAGAGTCACTCATAGAATTGCTCCTAGGTGTCCCCAAATTCCATAGAATTGCTCCTAGGTGTCCCCAAATTCCCTTACAGGTTTTAATGACTTTCCCCATTATTAATTTGCTAGTTCAGTTTAAATTAGAAATTTCTTAAATGGTAGATACCTTACTAAGTTGGACTAAGTGCTTTTTCCTAGTATTTCCTGTTTCTTTTAAGGTTTCCTCTTTTTCCTAGTTTCCTAATTATTTTAGATTTCCCCTTTTTTCCTTTTTAATTAAACTCAAAAAAGCATATGCAGAAACTTACGCTCACCCCTCTCCCCCCCCCGCCCCTTTTTATGAATTAATTTTTTAATTAGCATAAAATTGAAAAGAATCTTTCCTCTTTTTAAGTTTTATCCCAAAAGGTTTTTATAAAACACTTTAATTGCTTACCCCTTCTTGTCACAAGGTTAATGAAGAATATCTTTATTATTTTTCTTAATTTTTAATTTTAATTTATTTATATATATATATATATATATATATATATATTTATTATTATTATTTTTTTATAAAAAGGTAAAACTTTACCACCAACAAAGATTAGACCTACACCTTAATTTCCTAGGTGGGGCAACGCATTTTTTTTTNTTTCAAATCTTCCGTAACACTTTACTGTCCTAAAGCCATCTAGGTTTATGCATTTATTAAATAACCACGTGACATGCCCTTTAGGATGCATTAGGTGCTCCAAGGGTGCCAGTTGCCTCTTTTTATTTCTCTTGTGCGACGTGCCCTTTAGGACGCACCACGTGCTCCAAGGGTGCCACTCACCTCTTTCCATTTTTATTGTGCAACACACCCTTCAGGATGCACCATGTGCTCCAAGGGTGCCACTTGCCTCTTGACTGACTTGGTAGACATGAATAACCCCAGGAGTCAACACTCCACCAGGTGATATTTTGGTAGACTAAGGGCCTCTAAGGAATAATTCTCCTACCTTATTGCATGCCCCTTAGAATCATCGTGAGCGACCATCACAGTCTACCCTCATGGTATCATGGTTCTCTTGAATTAGGTAATTGTTAACCTACAGTTCGAGCCATGACGTAAGTGCTAATCGACTGTGGAAGGGTTTTTGTCCACACCTCTCCCTCAACATCTATGGTAGTCCTGCATGACATCTCTACTCCACATGTGAGTCTGGTCGGCAAGCTATCGTCGGCCTGCACCATCAACGAATCATGTCAGAAATATGTCCATAATCATATCGTCTAATCAGATGCACTAATATCACATATAAGATGATCAAACCCTAATAGTTCACTCAGAGATTTGATCCGGAGTCCAAGGGATTCTATCGATGCCTCTGCATCCTCGAGGTCCAAAATCTTGCAGAGTCAATAAAACAGAGTCAATAGCACTTGTCTATGTAAATGCAGCAAAACAACATGACATCAACCCATAATGCCTCATAATCAAAATCAATGTTTTAATAGCATAATAATCTGGATCACTTGTGAGCAAGTGTTCTCAAAGAAAAAGTTTGCTCAGTGCACAAGAGCGGGATGTTACACTTATGATACCTTTGTATATGACAACAACAACTTGGAGGAAGTGATTTTATACAAATGTCTTGGAATTGATATTCACCAGAAGCTCAATTGGAATTATACCATTGAGAAAAGGATTATTGGGGGATGGAAAGATTATTATGGGCTTGAAAAAAATTGTAAATCAGTTGATCTTTGGAGTTGGGATAAGAAGAAACTTCTCTTTGAGTCTCTTGTTACACCTGTTATCAAGGATGATTTTAAGGATGAAAAATTATTTTAAAATCTAGAAACCTTAGTGAATCTTACTAATCCTTCATATGCCAACTATAAATGATTAACAATATTTTTGTAAAAATATTCAAATTTCTAAGGATTTTATATAGTGTTTATAAAATTTTGACGATTTTTAAGGTAAAATAATTTTATCCTATAGAATTTGGCCAAATCATTTTTAAAATAGTGATTCTCCTTTTTGGAAAAGCCATGGAAAATTAGCCCATGAGTGAAATTTAGCCCCTAAAATCATCCCTTCCTGTTATTGTTTATGGATGTGAAGTGTGGGGTTGTATCTCTCATGGATCCTGGAGAAAGATAGAGAAAATACAAAAGAATTTTATAACTTATAATCTCAAAATTAAAGGAAATATGCCCTATCCCATCCTCCTCTTAGAAACAAATCTCTCCCCTATTGTAAGCATGGCTATGACTAGATACCTAATGTATAATAACAAGTTAAACAACATGGAAGACAAGAGGCTTCCTAAAATTGCTTCAAAATTGAGTCATAACCACCATTGACTCAAGAGAGGATGGCATAACGATGACCGGTCTTGGATAAACTATTAGGGAATCATGGAACACACCATTTTGCAAAATAAAGATACTATTAAAAATAACGTCAAATCAAAATTTAAGGAGAAAATGTGGTGTGATAAAGAATTAGAAGAAAAAAAAAAAATTAAGGTATTACATTGCTAAGATAAGAACAAATTCTCATGAGCTCCATATTGAAACTGGGCGTTGGTCAATTCCTAAAACGACATGGGATGAAAGAGTGTGTCACCTTTGTGACACTAAGAAAGTTGAATATGAAAAGAATTTTCTCTTGGATTTTCGACCCTATACCCATATTAGATCTCATTTTCAAAATATTTGTCACACTAGCAACCTTCTTAACCTCTTAACTCAACAAAAGTATGGTGATCTTGGAAAACTTCTGTGAATGCTTTTTGAGCATAGAAACAAAATTCTAGAAAATCTCAAGTTATCACATACCCTTTTAAGATCGGATAGACCAATTCGATCTTAGTGGATGTTAATCATCATCATCATATTAATTTTATTTATATTATTATAATTTTTTAAATGTTATATATCAATTTCATCTTGAATATGAAAATAATTACACATCTCCCTAATACCACCTCTAAACACAATAATATTTTATTAAAATTTATTTACATAAATATTTTTTATTTATTAAAGTCATTATATAATCTAAAGTTTAATAAATAAATTAATACAATGTTTTAATAAATTTTATTCATAATTACTATTTTTTATTTATTAAAATAATTTTACACTTTAATTTTTTGTTTAATATTTTAATAAATAAGAATTGATAATTTTGTTTATTAAAATCAATTTGTAATTCAATTTTTTATGTTTACAAATTTAGATTTGAATTATTTCGCACATTCCCTTGCCAATAGATGGAATGTTTTACCAAAAACTTCACTTTGAATTGAATTTGTAACCAATAATAACTTTATCAAATTTTTTGAATTGAATTAGTCAATAATAATATCTTATCAACTTTTTTGAATTGAATTGATATTAATATTTCAAATTGAATTATTATTAATGTTGAAAGTTGACCAAATTTAGAATTGAAATTTATCATTTTTTTTTTAATTGAATTAATCAATAATAATATCATCAAATTTTTTGAATTGATGATGATGATGATGATGATTAATGTTGAGTAAAACCAAATTGGTCTATCAAACTTTAAGAAGGTAAGTGATTACTTGTGATTTTATAAAATTTTGTTTCTCTGAAAAAAATTAAGAGAAGCTTTCCAAGATCACCATACTTTTGTTGAGTTAAGAGGTTAGGAAGGTTGGTAGTGTGATAAATATTTTGAAAATCGGATCTAATATGAGTATAGGCTGGACAATCTAAGAGAAAGTGCTTTTTATCTTCAACCTTTTTAGTGTCACAAAGTTGACACACTCTTTCATCCCATGGAGTTTTAAGAATTGACCAAAGCCCAGTTTCACTATGGAGCTGGTGAGAATTTGTTTTTATCTTAGCAATGCTTATTTTTTTCTTTATGAGATAGATAATATTGATTTTCTAGATTAGGGTTGATTACATCTTTATAATACCTTAATTTTCTTTTTTTCTCTAACTCTTTATCACACCACATTTTCTCTTAGTATCTTTATTTTGCAAAATTAAATTCATATTAATATTCAAAAATACCTAAATTTTAAATTAAATTGATATTAATATTGAAAGTTGACTAAATTTTGAATTGAATTAGTCAATTTGGATGACTAATGAAAACTTTTTGAATTGAAATAGTATTAAACTGCCAGTAAATTATCCATGGTCATGAATTCCAAAAGGCGAAGGGAGATAAGTCATTCGTGACAATCTCCCACCACATGCAAAATATGCAGCACCTTGTCAGTCTTTTTATAGTGCTGATCATGTCCTAAGTATCATATGTGTGCGATCCATTCATTTCAAAAGATTATCATTATATATCTTTGATTTATAAGAAAAAATTATAAATATATTTTTTGATTAACAAAAGATTTATAAAAAAAAAAAAAATTATAAATATAATTTTATCAATAAATAAAATATAAATCATTTTAGTAATAATAATTATAATATTTAGTAATTTAGACTTGATAAATCTAGAGTTAACAAATCTTACCACTTCTATTTATTACTGGTTCATGTGTTTATTATTCACAACATCTACTTTACTAATTATTTTAGTAATAATTACTATAATATTTGGTAGTTTAGGCATGATAAATCCAAAGTTAACAAATCTTACCACTTCTGTCTATTACTAGATCATGTGTTTATTATTCACAACACCCACTTTCCTAACCTTCCTAACATTTCTCTTAATATCCAATTTTAACCATCATTATCATAAAGCTTCAGTCATGATACTTGATAATTAGAAAGAGAAATAGTGTTGGTTAAATAATAAACCAGAACCAAAGATACTGGATACTCAAAAAAAATTCTCAAAATTATGCAAATCCAAGGATACAGTATAGCTCACATACGGGAACTCTCAAACAAAGGTAGAATGAGAAAAACGCCATCGCTGGAATCCTCTGCTTGATGGGAGTAATCCCTGCATTATCTTCTTTTGGTCGACACATGTAACGGTTTCCATGATTGTCTATCGGTGATAACTTCTGCAACAAACGTTTTCCTATCGTTGGGCAGTGAAATCGCTAGGTATATACCGCAATCGATTGGTCTGTTGTGTGATAACGAATGGCACAGGCAACTGTCAAGCAATTTCTTAACTGGAATCCAAATGGCATGGACATTAATGCCAAAACAATCTAATTTGCGGTTAAAATCCAAATCCCTATATGTAAAACAAGAAAAAAGAAAATACCTTTTTCTTTCGGTCTTTCGAACTCGAGAAAATTACATTAGACAAGAATGAAGAAGGGAATCAATACACAGCCCTCAATCGCTACTTTCACATGTTTGATGCAGATGAGAGCCTTAGATAGATTTCGTCTTCGAAATCAACACAATAATACAATTCAACACAACAACAAATGACTAAGACCCTAAAGGCTTTCCTTGCTTGAAAAAAAATAAAGCCAACAAACCACACAATCTGTAGAGCCAGAGTGGCTCTGCATTCCTGCAGTTTTCCAAATATTGCAGTCATAAATCATCACAATGCGGAGATTCCAATAAGGTCTGCGCTTGCAAGGAAAAATCTATTTTCAGAAGATTTTAATAAAAATCGACGCCGGCGCTTGAAAATCGGGAAGGAGATCGACGCGCTCGACAGGAAATTCGTCGGTCTGTAGTTGCTAATGGTTCAGCCCATTGTTGAGGTGAATCGTTCATTTTGAAGAAGAAAAATCACCAACAGTTGGTATTCAAACTCAGTTGCAATACTAGTTATAGGCAATAATTAATTCCTCAACGACTGGTCTTCCCCTGTAGATAATCGGCCCTTAATATCACCCAAAAAATTGGTGATTCAGCCACTGGATCTAGACTACTTGGCGGTTAGCAGGTTAGATACGATTCATTTCTGTAATTAGTCATTTTGCGATACCACTTCATTTCTGTAATTAGGCATGATAAATCCAGAATTAACAAATCTTACCACTTCTGTCTATTACTAGATCATGTGTTTATTATTCACAACATCCACTTTCCTAATCTTTCAAGTCAACAAAATCTTATTGATCCGGGGACATTTCCCTTAATACTTTTTAAACAGTGAACTAATATTTTAAAGAAATTTCACATTCATCATTACCATAAAATGATAAAATTCAAAAAAAAAAAAAAAATATTTGGAAAAGATTGGATCGCCTAAAAAATGACTCATACAGTGCTACGATCACCTCATATTGATAAAAAGTCCAGAGAACACTTTAGAAATGGAGATACATAAATAATTGCTGGTCACAAAAACAGAAACGCATGAATTGTCATTAAGTTATTTCCGTCAATTCAATTCGAAGGACATAAGACTTTGGTCAGGCCCAATATTGTCCAGTTCACGGGATGTTTTTTTCCTACTATACTTGGAAATAATGGAGTAAGCGTCAGTTGTAAGTTTCAGTTGTGAGAGTCAGTTGTAGGCATGTTAAGAGTCAGTTCTTAGTTAAGAGTCTAGTTGTCTTTAGTTTGCATGGGTCGACTCTTTTCCTATATAAGGATGTAATCTGTCTTCATTGAACAATACAAAAGTGAGCATAGCCTCACCGTGTTGTTTGTTTTGCATATTTTATCTTGGTATCAAAGCCACAGGGAGAAGACATGAATAACGTGAGAGCATGAATAACGTGAATTTGTGGAGAAATTGACATTCGTTTCAAAAGTGCATGCCCTCGATCTTGCATGAGTTGAGTTTTATATAGTATGTATGCAAGATATTTTTTCTATAGTATGCAAAAGTTTATATAGTACGCATGCATGAGTGGAGTTTATATTAGTGAGTGAGGAGTAAATATTTTTTAAAAGTGGATATTTTTTGGTGGATGAGTATGTATTAAAAAGAGTTTCTTTTTAAGGAAAGTTTCTTTTAAGAAATTTAAATTTTTTTAAAAACTTTTTATATGAGAGCTCTTTTTTTTTAAATGAGTATGAGAGAATGAGTTTTTATGCATGGAGGTTTTCTTATATTTCTCTTAAGAAAGTTGAGAGCCGAGATTGAGACAGATTAGTGGTATTCGAAGGAAAAGCAACGAAAAGTTGCATATTCTTGGCGATTCACTTGTAGAGACTAGATTGTAGCGATGGTGAATCCGTTGGCAGAGACTTACTTCAACGAAGCCAACAAGTTAGATGGATCGAACTTCATTAACTGTAAATTCAAGATGCAGACACTCATGGAGGGCTATGGTGTCTGGAATATTGCGAAGGCAACCGAACTGAAACCTGATGCGGCTACCGGTGCGGCAGCAACACAGATCCAAGATTGGGAGAAGCGCAAAAACAAGGCAAAAGTATTGTTGCACATGTCTGTTAAAGATAGCATAATTCCACATATTAGAGAAGCTACAACTTCTGCTGCAACATGGACAACACTTAAATCATTGTATGAAACTAGCAACACAAATCGCATTTTGTTCCTGAAAACTAAATTGCTAGGCATTAAGATGGATGGAAATAAATCTGTTAGTTCATTTTTG
>JASDQU010436532.1:36356-63081 GCA_032191745.1 Picea mariana
TTGGAAAAGATTGGATCACCTAAAAAACGACTCATACAGTGCTACGATCAGCTCATATTTATAAAAAGTCTAGATAACACTTTAGAAATGGAGATACATAAACAATTGCTGGTAACAAAAACAGAAACGCATGAATTGTCATTAAGTTATTTCGGTCAATGCAACTTGAAGGATATAAGGCTTTGGTCAGGCTCAATATTGTCCAGCTCACGGGATGTTTCTACTTTATCATACTTGAAAATAATGGAGTAAGCGCCAGTTGTAAGTTTCAGTTGTGAAAGTCAGTTGTAGGCGTGTTAAGAGTCAGTTCTTCATTAAGAGTCTAGTTGTCTTTAGTTTGCATGGGTCGAGTTTTTTCCTATATAAAGATGTAATCAATCTTCATTGAACAATACAAAAGTGAGCATAGCCTCACCGTGTTGTTTGTTTTGCATATTTTATCTTGGTATCAGAGCCACGGGGAGAGGGCATCGATAGCGTGAATTCTGTGAAAGATGCATGAGTTTTTGATCTGTGAAGAGCCGCGTGGGTTCAAGTTGCATGGAAGAGGAGGCCACAGGTTATCTCAGCAAACCGTATGCTTTTGTAGACAGTCCATGGTATTGACTGCACTGAATTGAAGGGCCGAGTTACCTGTTAGCAATTGCATGGAGTTAGAAATTGTGGAGGTGAAAATTGTGCATGCATGCAAATCCGTCTGCTGCATTTGTGAAATCGTGTCGTAGAGCGTGAGGTTGAAATTGCATGGAAGAGTCTCAGAGTGAGTAGATCTGTGAGTTTTCTGCGTATCAAACAAATTGTGAGTTCTTGTTTTGTTTTGAGCGTGAAGCCCTGAGCGTGGAGGTGAGCAAGTTTTTGGTGCGCGTGGAGGTAGTGTGAATTTGTGGAGAAATTGGCATTCGTTTCAAAAGTGCATGCCCTGGATCTTGCATGAGTTGAGTTTTATATAGTATGTATGCACTTGATAGTTTTTCTATAGTATGCAAAAGTTTATATAGTACTCATGCATGAGTGGAGTTTATATTAGTGAGTGAGGAGTAAATATTTTTTAAAAGTGGATATTTTTTGGTGGATGAGTATGTATTAAAAAGAGTTTCTTTTTAAGGAAAGTTTCTTTTAAGAAATTTAAATTTTTTAAAAATATTTTTATATGAGAGTTCTTTTTTTTATAAATGAGCATGAGAGAATGAGTTTTTATGCATGGACGTTTTCTTATATTTCTCTTAAGAAAGCTGAGAGCCGAGATTGAGATGGATTAGTGGTATTCGAAGGAAAAGCAACGAGAAGTTGCATATTCTTGGCGATTCACTTGTAGAGACTAGATTGTAGCGATGACGAATCCGCTAGTAGAGACTTACCTCAACGAAGCCAACAAGTTAGATTTCGAACTTTATTAACTGGAAATTCAAGATGCAGACGCTCATGGAGGGCTATGGTGTCTGGAACATTGCGAAGGGAATTGAACTGAAATCTGATGCGGCTGCCGGTTCGACAGCAGCACAGATCCAAGATTGGGAGAAGCGCAAAAATAAGGCAAAGGTATTGTTGCGCATGTCTATTAAAGATAGTATAATTCCACATATTAGAGAAGCTACAAATTTTGCTGCAACATGGACAACACTTAAATCATTATATGAAACTAGCAACACAAATCGCATATTGTTCCTGAAAACTTTGCTAGGCATTAAAATGGATGGAAATGAATCTGTTAGTTCATTTTTGGGTTGTATTAAAGATGTGAAAGACAAGCTAGTAAATATAGGGGAAAATGTTTCCAACACTTATCTGGTCACTATTACCTTAAATGGTATGCTAGAAGATTATCATCTATTCATAATAGGCCTCGCGGCAAGGGAGAAACCTCCTACGTTTGAAGAACTGATAGGTATTTTGTTGCAAGAGGAAGAGAGGCACGAGAATCTGAAGCCTCAGATTAAAGATTTGACACTGTGGTCAAATAATAGATCTATGAGAGGGAGATCAGGAGTAAGAGGCAAATGAGGCAATTCATGGCAGAGAGGCGATTCATGGCAGAGAGACAGTGCATCGCAGAGAAGACAATCTCCAAATCAAGGTATGCAATCTGATAGGAATGAGTCTAAGAGTTGTTTTTATTGTGGTCGACCTGGACATATGGTTAAAGACTATCAAAAGAAGAAAAGTGATGAGGCTAGGAATAAACCTAGAACACATTCAGGTCATTATGCAGAAAAATCTTCAAATCAAGATCTCAGATTATTTATTGCTAGTGATGATATTGATGAACCCCCAAATTTTGACTCACGGGATCTTAGGCTATTTGTGTCTAACGCTACTTTATCTGCTGAAACGGATGATTCTGATGCCTAGTTTGTGAATTCTGGAGCATCAGTACATATGACTTGTAATAAAAATTGGTATGCTAATTTCAAAGAAACACATAATGGTGCCAGCATATATTTTGGAGATGACCGTGCTTATCAGATCAAGGGATATGGAGACATTCCTGTGACATTGTCGAATGGTACTGTTCGTCACATTCACAATGTGGTGTATGTGCCAAGAATAAAGAAAAATTTGATCTCTGTGTCCACCATTACAGATCAAAACTTGAAGGTTGAATTCTTCAAGAATTATTGCATAATGAAGGATTTGCTGGATCACTTCCAAAATGTTGCAACGGGAGTCAGAGCAGGCAGTCTATACAAACTTGATGTTACCAGCAAAGCACATCATGCACTGACTTTTGCAACTATGCCAACATAGATTCTTTGGCATCAAAGGTATGGACACATCAATCATCCTGATTTATTGTTATTACAGAAAAATAATATGGTTGAACGACTTCCAATGTTAAAGAATGAGAAGGTTGCTTGTGATGGATGTGCATTAGAAAAGATGCACAAATGTGAATTCCCCTCTAATCCTGATAAGAAAAATAGAGATGTGTTAGATCTTGTGCATACTGATGTTTGTGGGCCTATGCAAACTAGGTCTTTAGTAGGTGCATTTTATTTTTTGTTATTTATTGATGATTGCATGAGATACACATGGGTTTACTTCCTTAGAAGAAAAAGTGATGTTTTCGAGTACTTTAAGGAATTCAGAACCATAGTGGAAAAGTAGACAGGAAAATCCATCAAAATCCTTCATTCAGATCAAGGGGGAGAGTATAAATCAGGGGACTTCAACAAATATTGCAAAGATAATGGAATAGTACAACAGTTTACAGTACCTCACACTCCACAGCAAAATGGAGTTGCTGAAAGAAAAAACAAAATTCTGGTAGAGTGTGCACGCAGTATGATGAAAGGTAAGAATCTCACAAATGCATTTTGGGCTGAAGCCATAAATACTACAGTTTATTTAAAGAATAGAAGTCCAACAAGGTGTCTTGATAATGTTACTCCTTTTGAAGCCTTGTATGGTTCCAAACCTGCAGTTAATAATTTGAAAGTATTTGGGTGTAAGTCTTTTGCTCATATTCCAAAGGAGAATAGGAGGAAATTGGATGCTAAAGCCATTAAATGTATTTTCATTGGGTAATGTTATGAATTTAAAGCATACAAACTATTTGATCCTGCTACTCACAAAGTATTTCTAAGTAGAGATGTACTTTTCCATGAGCAGGAAGCAGGAAATCATGATGACAATAGTCATGAAGAATGGCAAAGACTTCTTGATGAAGGAGTTAAAGAAGAGTAGCAGCAGCAACAGCCCACATAGCAGCAGTCATCCCCGCAGCGACAGCAGTAGCAACAACAAGAAGGACTAAGTGATATGGACAATTCAAGAAGTCACAGTTCACCTAGAGGTGAAGATAGATCTTCACAAAGTGGGGAGGAAGATAATCAATTGAGAAGATCTTCAACACAAATTCGACTTCTTGAGAGGTATAAAGACTATGCCCTAATGAGTAGCATTTCAAATTTCATAGAACCCATGAGTTTTGATGAAGCTAATGAACATGATGAATGACGAAATGCAATGGAGGAAGAATATGAATCTATAATGAAAAACAATACTTGAGAATTGACTGAATTGCCTAAACATAAGAAGAGGTTTACCTTACTCAACCTGAAGGCTTTGTTGAAAAGGGGCAAGAACACTTAGTGTGTAATGTAAAGAAAGCATTGTATGGACTAAAACAGGTACCTAGGTCATGGTATGGGAAGATAGAGTCTTTCTTTCTTCAACAAGGTTTTATGCGGAGCAAAAGTGATCCAAATCTGTATACCAAATTTGATGAACAAAGGTATATAGTATTGATTTCATTATATGTTGATGATTTAATAATTACAGGAAATACAGAGAAGTTAATTGATGAAAGTAAGAAGAAGTTATCAACGGTATTTGAAACTAAAGATCTTGGTGAGTTACATTACTGCCTAGGTCTTGAAGTTTGGAGAAATGCATGCCAAACTTTTGTTTGTCAGAGTAAGTATATCAGAGAAATACTTAAGAGAATTAAAATGGATCAGTGTAAGTCTTCTATTGTTCCCATGCAACAAAATGTGAAACTTTCTTGTGATGATGGTTCAAAGGAGGTGAATAGCACTGTGTATAGATAGATGGTGGATAGTCTGAATTATCTCACCACAACGAGACCTGATATTTTATATTCTGTGAGTGTGTTAAATCAATTCATGGCGAAACCTCATGAAAGCCATTTGAATGCAGCAAAGGCAGTACTCAGGTATCTAAAAGGTACACTTGATTATGGTATTAAATATACTGATGCATTTGATGTTGAATTGACAATATTCAGATTCTAATTGGGCTGGCAATCTCGGTGATCGAAGATCAACCACTAGATATGCGTTCAACATTGGATCCGGGATTGTTTCATAGAGAAGTAAAAGGCAACCTACTGTATCTTTGTCTTCTACTGAAGCAGAATATCAAGCCTTGTATGCAGCAACTTGTGAAGTTGTTTGGTTAAGAAAACTTCTTCAAGATGTTGCAGAAGAACGAAAGGAACCTATGATGATTAGATGTGATAATCAAAGTTCAATCAAGATTGCGAAGAATCTGATTTTTCATGCAAGGACAAAACATGTTGAAGCTCAGTTTTATTTTGCTCAAGAAAAGTTGCACTCAAATGAAATAGCTCTTATGTATTGTAATACTAGTGAAAATGCTGCTGATATTTTCACTAAGCCTCTTGGAAAGATTAAGTTTGAACTGTTTAGAGAGATGTTAGGTGTATAAGTCAATCCATTCTCCATTAAGGGGGAGACTTGGAAACAATGGCGTAAGCGCCAATTGTAAGCACCAGTTATAAGCTTCAGTTGTGAGAGTTAGTTGTAGGCGTGTTAAGAGTCAGTTCTTAGTTAAGAGTCTAGTTGTCCTTGGTTTGCATGTAACCGACTGAGTCGAGTCTTTTCCTATATAAGGATGTAATCCGTCTTCATTGAACAATACAGAAGTGAGCATAACCTCACTGTGTTGTTTGTTTTGCATAAGGGAAAGTAATCTCTTGTTCTTGTTAAGGTCTCATATAAGAGCGAAAGTAATCTCTTGTTTTCGTTAAGTTGAGATAGACCAATTTTAACCATCATTATCATAAAGCTTCAGTCATGATACTTAAAGAGAAGGAGTGTTGGTTAAATATTAAACCAGATACTGGATACTCAAAAAAAATCTCAAAATTAGGCAAATCCAAGGATACAGGATAGCTCACATACGGGAACTCGCAAAGTAAGGTAGAATGAGAAAAATGCCATTGCTGGAATCCTCTGCTTGATGGGAGTAATACCTGCACGTCTTCATTTGGTTGACACATGTAACTGTTTCCATGATTGTCTATTGGTGATAACTTCTGCAACAAACGTTTTCCTATCGTTGGACAGTGAAATCGCTACGAATGGCACAGGCAACTGTCAAGCAATTTCTTAACTGGAAATCCCTATATGTAAAAAAAGAAAAAAGAAAAAACCTTTTTCTTTTGGTCTTTCGAACTCGAGAAAACTTGTCCTTGGCCTGTACATTAGACAAGAATGAAGAAGGGAATCAATACACAACCCTCAATCGCAACTTTGACATGTTTGATGCAGATGAGAGCCTTACACAGATTTCGTCTTCGAAATCAACACGATGCATCACATAGTAGCTCACAATACTACAATTCAACATAACAACAAATGACTAAGAACCTAAAAGCTTTCCTTGCTTGAAAAAAAATAAAGCCAACAAACCACACAATATGTAGAGGCAGAGATGAATGGCTCCGCATTCATTTCTGTAAGTAGTCATTTTGTGATACGATTAGATACGATTCATTTCTGTAAGTAGTCATTTTGCGATACGATTTTTCACTTAATACAATCATGCCCTGCAAACGGTTTGAAAATGAATGTGGACGGATTTTGTAATATAGTGTTACATATCATAAAATGTTCTGTTTAAGAAGTCACGGGTTTAAATTTAGAAGAGTAGGATATGTATATTTATTTTTTTTAAATTCATAGACACAGTCAAATTGCTGAGTCAAATTACTCAGTCAAATTGCTGAGTCAAATTGCTCAGCTGAAAGATACCTTCTTCCACAAAAACAAAAGGTGTCATACTTCAATTTAGTTTCTAACTTAAATGTTACCTGAAAAATAAATAGGTATTATTATTATAGTATATTACCTTAAAATTAACTGTTTTTATGTTTGAATATACAGGGGATACCTTGACTTGGTTGTTTCACTTACAGTTTCCCTTTTCCAGTAACTTGGCTATCAAACTTTCCAACCGCTTACAGTGTTTACACCTTTAGACTTCTATATTATTTTGATGTTGTTACAACTTAGAAGGCATTTATGCTACTCATCTTACATCTCAGAAAACCATTAAGCGTGGGTTAAGATAGTAGCCCTAGGTGAAGGGTATATGTTCTGTAAAAAATATCCGTGAGCTTTTTCCACAGGCATCGTAGCCTTTAAAACTAAGCTATGGTTGGATTCTGGGTACTCATTAGAATGCTTTGTGCAACTATTGTTAGAACAATGAGAAACATCTAGAATCTATTAAAAATTGTGTAGAGTTTGTTTCATTGGTAGGGAGATTGAGGTTGAAGGGGGTTTGAGATCCACTTAGATAGGAGAGTTATCTAATCTATTATTGATTAAACTAATGTAATAGTTTTCTCTCATCTATGCCTTTAATTTGGTATCAAAGCAGCAGGTTAAATAACCACTTTGAGGAACCACACAATTGTTGTTCCCGATATTTGCAGAGAGTAGGAACAACACGTTAATAATGCAGTTTATTTAAAGAATCTAAGTCCAACTAAGAAATTAGATTTCCAAACTCATTTTGAGACTTTTTATGGTTATAAACCTGATGTCAGTGATTTAAGAGTATTTGGATCCACTGCCTTTGGACATATTCCAAAGGATGAGAGATTAAAACTTATGCAAAATCAATCAAGTGTTTTTTTATTGGGTATTGTAGTGATCAAAAACCATACAAATTGTTTGATCCTAGTTCACATAAATTGTTTGCAAGTAGAGATGTGATGTTTCATGAGAATCTTGATAGAGTTGATAAAATGAATGATGCATATACTTGGCATAATCATAGTGATAAACATGTCAAAATAGATGCAATGGTTAAACATGAACAAGAAAAGGTACAGGTTCAAGAACGAAATGAAAGCAATATGGACACTTGAAGCAGTCATGATACATCAAATAGAGAAGAGTCACCACACAACCAGAGACAACATGAAAATAGTGAAGGACCAAGGAGGTCATCACAGAAAACTCAGCCACCTATAAGGTATAAAGACTATGCATTGATGTCTCATGTAATGAATGTTTTAGAACATGTAAACTATGATCAAGATAAGAAAACATGAAGAGCAGATAAATGCTATGAATGATGAATATGATTCTCTTATAAATAATCAAACATGGGAATTAGTTCAACTGCCTGAAAACAAAGTCCCTATTGAAAGCAAATGGTTGTATAAATCTAAATTTAAAGTAGATGGTAGCATTGACAAATATAAGGCAAGATTAGTTGCAAAAGGATATTCGCAAAATGAGGTAATTGACTATGAAAGTACTTTTGCAAGAGTAGCTAAATTGAATACAATTAAAGTATTGATTGCCTTAGCTACAAAACATAAATGGAAAATACATCAGTTAGATGTCAAATCTTCTTTTTTGAGTGGTGATTTAAAAGAAGAGGTTTATTTGGTTCAACATGAAGGGTTTGTCAAGCAGGGACATGAGCATCTAGTCTTCAGGTCAAGGAAAGCGTTATATGGTTTGAAGCAGGCACCGAGATCTTGGTATGTAAAGATAGATCTTAACCTGTATGTTTAGAAAGATGAAGAAGGAAATGTTGCTTTAATATCTTTATATGTGAATGATCTCATTATTACAGGAAGTGCATGCAAGTTAATTGAAGAGATTAAAATTCAATTGTCTCAAGAATTTGAAATGAAATATCTTGGCAAATTGCATTACTGTTTAGGAATTGAGGTTTAGAGAAAGCTTGGTAAAACATTGATCACTCAATGTAAATATACAAAATAAATTCTTAGAAATTTCAACATGATTGAATGTAAAGCTATGTCAACTCCCTTAGAACAGAATGCAAAGTTACACACTGAAGATAGATCTAAAGACGCAAATGGTACTTTATATCGTCAGTTGGTGGGAAGTCTGAACTACCTCACTACTACAAGACTAGACATTGCATACTTAGTTAGCATCATTATTCATTTCATGACTAAGCCTTCAGAAAGTCACTAGAAACTTGCAAAGAAAGTACTCTGATAATTGAAAGGAACAATAGATTTTGGTATTATGTATACTGATGAATTTGATGTTGGTCTAACAGGTTTTCCTGATTCAGATTGGGTAGGAAATCCTGATCATAGGAGATCTACCTCAGGATATTCCTTTCATATAGGATTAGGGGTTTTATATTGGAGTACCAAGAAGCAAACTACTATTTATTTTCCATCAACAAAATCATAGTATAAAGCCTTGACCAGTGCCACTTGTGAAGCTGTTTGGTTGCGGAGAATTCTTGCAGATGTCAAAGAAGAGAAAAATTGTCCAACATGCATCAACTCTGAAAATCAAAGTGCTATCAAATTGTCACACATTCCAATATATCATGCATGATAAAAACATATCGAGCTGCAACATCACTTTGTGAGAGAGAAGATTGAATCAAACTAAATTGATTTGATATTTTGTAATACCAATGATAATGTGGCTGATATATTTACCAAACCTCTTGGTAAACTCAAGTTTGAAATTTTTAGAAGCAAGTTAGGTGTCATAGAGAATCTGTTTCTCCATTAAAAAAAAATGTTATAATAATGTATAAACATCTAGAATCCATTAAAAATAGAATATTATTTAGATTTTGTTTCATTGGTACACAGATTGAGGTTGAAGGTTGTTTGAGATCCACTTAGAGAGGAGAGCGATCTAATTTATTATTAAACTATAAATGTAATAGTTTTCTCTCATCAATTCAAGTTTTGTGAGCTCTGTCTGACTTGTGTGTGGTTCAGTCTATGTCTTTAATTGCTATCTTTGGTTAGCTAATAGGATTTTGTGTGATGTAATTGAGCTGGATTAATTCATATGAAGGTAGAGGTGTGAGTGGAGGTGGAAGGAAATATAGAGTAAATATTAATATTTTTACTCTATATTTTTCTATATTTCTCCCATCGTGATGTTTAATTTGGACGGTTGTGAGGAATAATTCTTATCTTCCCCACATGTAACGAAAAATTGCTTTTGATTCAATTAAATACCAAAACAACTATTTTTTCATACAATAAAAAAATAAACTTTTCATACATTAATTATGAATAGAGATTTGTTTACTTAACATCTCTATGTAAAGTGAAATGAAATGGTAATTTTATACGTTCTTATGATTAGAGTGAAGAGGTTCAATTTTGTCCTTTGTGACATGGAGGTATGGTACTCATGGTGGTTATAATGAAATGGTTCATAACTATACCAAAACAAAAGTTTATTATAATCAAATGGTTCATAATTATACCAAAACAAAAATTTATTAGTTAAAAGCATATGGAAATCATTTTAATTAGACAAAAGAAATTCTTAAGTTGTATTAAATAGTTTGTCTGGTGAGAAGTTACTTCGTTATTAATAAAATGAGTTTCAAAATAAAGATATAATCGCATAAGGATAGGAATTAAAGTTAACCAAAAATTATATAGCTTTGTTTTAAAAAATAGGATTTAAAGTTAAAAAAAATTGATATACTCTTGTTTTAAAAAATAAGATTTAATGTTTAAAAAAAAAGTGATATATTTTTGTTTTAAAAATTAAATGTATTTTTCATAAAGTTAATAAGTTTTTTTATAATATTATTTTTTTAAATTTATATTAAAAAACTTAATATATAATTGGTAAGAGGTGAAAAGTTAAAAAGTATTTATAAAAAGGAAGGAAATAAAATTACCCAATTTGTGAAGAGGAAGTATATTCTATTTTTTTTTTTATATAATTTCATAATTTACAAAGGTATAATTTATTGAATTAAAATAATTAGTACAGGTATTTTATTATTTTATAATAGATTTTTTTATAGGAATTTTAATAAATATTATTCATATTGACATTTGATGCAATGCTAAATTCAAAGTACATGTTAACAAATAAAGTACTTATGATGGTGAAATCTTTCTAACATGTCAAAATCTTATTTAGATTGAAATCTAAGTATTATTTCTTTTTTTTTTAAAGTAAAAAAGAGCAGAGCCTATTGTATTAACTTTTTAAAAAAAGGTTAAACCATAAACACCATGTTTGCCAGCTGTCTCACTGTGTAAGTGGAAATCGAGACAGCTGGCTATCTATGCAATCCATGAGGGAGGTAGATTGGCTACCTTTTGTCTTGCCTAAAGGAAACCAAGACGAATGACAACCATTAGTCTAAGAACAAACATTGAGTCTTAGAGTTACAAAATAATGGCATTTATCCCTGCCTAGTCTGAGGAAAACAAAGAAAAAGACTGAAACTATTAACTGTGACATTTTACCTGGTGGCCTCACCTCCATCCACGTTGCCCTTGCAATCCTTGGTGGCTATCAGCACGAAGGTCTGTGCACACATCGGGCAGTGCTTACTGGCAGTCTATTGGAGTAGGCCTTGTAGAGCAGGTCTAATCGTTGGCTTACTAGACTGGTTCGATGGATTAGGTCCTCCACCAAGCTCCGTAGTTCAAAGATTAACTTCAGGTGGTCCAGGTGGAGGAGTGGCAGGTGGCCACGCCCTTCCTCTTGCATGACAGACATAGGACGTGGCATGGGAGCGGTGCCACCCTCCCTATCGAGACTAGACTCTAATGCCTCAGCTTCCATACCAATTGCCTCGGCCTCGGCTGCATCTTTTTGTTCTAGGGATTTTGTTGGAGGGATCTCGACTGCTCCTGCAGTCGGTTCTACATCCATTTCTGCCGTAATTTTTTCTACGATATAGTAGGGTCGGAAATCATCCAATTGGACTTCTCCTGTGTTGGAGTTGTGATGTTCCTTGATGGCCCGATGGATAGCTTCCTCGGGAAAACATGTCGGTGGGTTCCAATTGTCTGGGAATGTGAAGAGCAGGTGTGCAGGGGGGACTTGAGTGGGTTTGTCCAAGATAATATCCTCAATATAGGCCATGGGAGGCGACTCAGATCTTTTATGATTTCGGACAAGTTGCGTCCTTGCCATGGATAGTGCCCTCTCAAATTTTTGCTATCTCTTCCTGTGCGTGGCCAAAGCATACCAGGTAGCCCCCCTATGGGGCTTGCCTCATTCCCTTGGCATTTGGAGGTGTCAAGCAGTGGATCTAGTGATAGTTAGACCATTCCAGTTGCACCAGAGCTCAAGGATGTACCAAGGCTACAGCTTCAGCTCCAAATGAGCTTCTCCCTCGCTGAAATCGAGTAAATTCATGAAGAGTAAAGTGACCAGACCCGCCATTAAGGCAGTTCGCTGAGTTCTCTGTGGTTTCATTCCCATCATGTGCGCGAGAAGTCTTGGCTCATCATCCTGGCTGAACCAGCTTTCCCCCATCCTTAATGGCAAGGGGATGGGGGTCGGTGGCCTATATTTAAGGCCTGGCCCAGCGCTGTACCATGTGGCCACTCTATGCTAGGTGGCACCCCATCTTTGGTTGGGTAATCTTTGCTTGCAAGTCATTGACAGTGAGTGGAGAGTTTTGTGGCTTCCGAGATGTGAGGATCCCAGTAGATTCTTTCCCTCTCCGTTGTTAACCCTTCATTTGCTAGGCAATCCGCTATATTATTCGCGTCCCTTTTTACATGGGAGGGTATGATATTGAGATTGGGCCTAAGTAAGGCTCTAAACTCCTCTAATAGTCTCGATAATCCCCAGCTGGGTGAGATTTTCCCTGGATGTTTCCCGTGGAGGATCTTAGTAATTAGCCAGACGATGATTTGCGAGTACCCTTCCAAAGTGATATTGTGGAGGTGATTGTCAATTGTTGCTTGTGTGCCCTGGAGGAGACCCATCAGTTCTGCAGCATTGTTTGTGTTTTCTCCAAAAAAACCTGCTACGAGGCATATGATTTGGCCATCTGAGTTTTGGAGGTTAGTTCCAAATCTGGCTGGTCCCGGATTTCCTTTGGAAGCCCCATAAAAATTGATTTTTGTGAAACTTGTTGGAGGAGGGGACCACGTAGTTGGGTTTCCTTTTCGGGGATTGCTTAGATTTACCACAGGATGATTATTCAGGCTAAACCGCTAGTGCTGGAGAATGCACTACTCCTCCGGATTGCATTTAGTATCCTCCTGCTTCCACTTTTTACTTTGGATTGTTTCCCGGATGATCTTTCTTATTTGTACCCATACTAGTTTCGGAGTGGATGCCTTGGAGTGGAAGATTCTTTTATTTCGTTCCTTCCAGATTTGCCAGAGAGTGAATCCTTGGAGTAGGAGCCAAATGAGGGCAAGAATGTGATTTTTAAAACATAGCAGGTCCCAATTTTCTATTGTATCTCTAATACTGATCCTGTTCTGATTCATCCTGCACATTGCTTGAGCCCCTTGGTCCCATATCCACTGGCTGAAAGGACATATGTTGAAGAGATGTTCCAGAGTTTCCTCCTGTTGTTGGCATAAGGGGTAGATTGATTGTCCAATGAAGCCTCTTTTCCAGAGATTATCCCAAGTGAGGATACAATTGTGGACGATGAGCCAAAGAAAGGTTGACACCTTTGGCTAGAGGAAGGGGCTGTAGACCTTGTTCCAAATATTCTCCTTGTCATGGATCTAGTAATTACGTTGCAGACAGTAGGATTCTTTGACTGAAAAGTTACCGGTAGTGGAATGCCCCCATCTAAGAATGTTCGGGCCTTCTTGCTTGGGGATTTTCCTGTGGCTAGCATAGTGATGCCAAGCATGAAGGTCCAACTTCTCTGGGATCTATAGCTCCTGGGTGGAATTCTTCCTTTTTCACCAAGGTAGAGGGTTGTTTCCCAGTTGCCAAAATTCCTTTACATACTAAGGGTATTCTGTGTGAAGCAGTTTCCTGACGGGGCTTATCTCCTCTATCTGAACTAGAGGTTTT
The DNA here is from genome assembly GCA_032191745.1 of Picea mariana. Lineage (NCBI taxonomy): Eukaryota > Viridiplantae > Streptophyta > Pinopsida > Pinales > Pinaceae > Picea > Picea mariana. The sequence goes on from JASDQU010436532.1 coordinate 49,907, forward strand.
TGTTGTTGGCACGAGTCCTACCAGAAAATTGCACTTTCTCCATTCCAGATCTCCCAGAAGGCATGTTTTTGAACCATCTCTCTATTTTTCCAGGCTATGTTCCAGATGTTGGATCCCTAAATCTAGTCGTTGTGACAGATGAGTTTGTCTACACTTGTGTTTGGAGCATACTTTGGTTTCCAAAGTCGTGCCCAGAGCGCCATGGGGGCCTTTATCCATATCCACCACATTTTAGCTCCCATGATTTGGTTGAGTTTCCCTGGGTCCCATAGTCCTAGTCCCCCTCACTCTCTAGGCTTCCAGATCTTGTCCCAACCTATTAATGCCCATTTATTGTTCGGCTAGTGCCCATGCCATAAGAAGTTTTTCTGGAGGTTTCAGATGGCCCTGATGACCTATTTAGGCGTTGCCAAAGCTATGAAAAGGTAGGTAGGAAAAGCTTGCAGAACTGACTTTAGAAGCACTAGCCTTGTTCTAATGTTGAGAGGCCTAAAGGTCCAGCTGTTAAGCCTATTGGAGATGGAGAGAAGTAAGCTATACCAAGAAATGGAGCATGCTAAAGATCCTGTGAGGGGAATGCCAAGGTAGTTGGATGGAAGGGAGCTCTTGGGTATGCCTAGGAGTCATGAGATGTGGTTTTGGACCCCTATCAGAGTGTTGAAAAAGTAGAGTTTGGATTTGTCGAGGTTGAGGGCCATGCCTGAAGCTTCCACAAAGTCAGAGAGAATGGAGGTGAGTTTGAGGGCTTCTTGCGCAGTGGGGGTATTCAATAGGAGGGTGTCATCGACAAATTGGCTATGCGAGGGTGTTGGATGAATATTATGCAAGGGTAGGCTTTTAAGGGTGCCTTCCAATATCGTTGTCTTGATGTACCTCCCTAGACGTTCCGCCAAGAGGATGAAGAGGAAGGGAAAAAGAGGGTCCCCTTGTCTTATTCCCTTGGAGGGAGTGAAGGGTTGGGAGGGTACCCCATTTACCAGGATGGAAAAAAAGGATGACGAGGTTAGTTTCATGATCCAGTCGACCTAGTGATGGTCGAAGCCAAAGGATTTGAGCATAGAGCAAAGGTACTGCCAACAGACTCTATCAAAATATTTTGAAAGATCAAGTTTGATAAGAATACCTGGGGTTTTAGTCATCTTGAGAGAGTGGATTACCTCATGAGCCAAAATGATGCTATCCATGACTTGTCGTCCCTCTACATGGCCTGAATGTTCCTTGGAGATGATGAAGGGAAGGATTTGTTTAAGGCATGTAGCAATCACCTTTGTAATGATTTTGTATATGACATTGAAGAGTGCGATTGGTTTGTATTGCTTGGGATGGGTTACCCTCTCCTCCTTGGGAATTAGAGTGAGGAAAGTTGCATTGAGGGATGTTAAAACTTGGTTGGAGGTTCGCGATTCCTCCATGACCTGCCTCACCTCTTCCTTGATTAGATCCCAACAATGGTGGAAGAAGTTGGTGGTGAAACCGTCTGGGCTAGGTGTCTTGCCTGGCAGCATTGCTTTAACTGCCTGATCTACTTCTTCCTAAGTAATGGGTCTCATTAGTGCTTCATTCTATTCTAGAGTCACAAGGGAGGGTATGTGCCATGTTATCCTTTGTATTGTTGTCATTCTGTCCTCGTTGGTTTCCGTTAGGAGATCTTTGAAGTAGGTGTTTATCTCTTCAACAATTTAGTTGTGTTCCCTGATTGGGTTTCCTTGGGCATCTTCTAGATGCATTATTCGATTGATGTAGCGATGGTGCATCATGGCTCTGTGGAAGAATTTTGTGTTCCTCTTGCCCTCTTTGAGCCACTAGACTCTGGATTTCTTTCACCATAGTATTTCCTCTTTCTTTTTTCTTTCCTCTAAACTTTATTAGAGATATGCTTCCTCCTTCATTAGGTCTATTGTTCTGGTCCCTGAAATGAAGATTTCCTGTAGTTTTGCTAGCCTGTTTTCGATAGCCTGCATGTTTTGAAATATGTTTCCAAAAGTTTGTTTGTTCCATAGCTTTAGCAAGTTTTTGAAGTTTTTAGGACGTTACTGGAACTTGTACATGTAGGTGCCATGGTCTATTTCCTCTTGGGCCCACCAAGACTTTGCGAGATGATGGAAGTCAAGGTGTGATAGGCATAATTTGTCAAATCGAAAGGGTTTGTGTTGCGGAACAGTTCCTGTTTCTAGGAAGAAGGCGACCGGCCAATGGTCTGAGCTTTCCATTGGACGAATGAGGCTCTCCATGCTTGGATATCGTTCTAGTAGTTCCTCCGCTATGTGGAAGCGATCCAGACAGCCGGCCACCTGTTGGTGCCCCGATCTGCGGTTGGACCATGTGAAAGTTCCATTGCAGTTTTCTATGTCTATTAGATTTAAAGAGTCGATGAGGGTTTTGAAATTACCACTGTCAGGTTCCAGTCGCTTAGTTCCACCTTTTTTCTCCTCCAGTGTCAGGATCATGTTGAAGTTGCCGCCTAAGATCCATTTGGGCATGTGTAGCAGGGTTTTGACAAGAGCTATTCACTTCATGAGACTATCCTTGTCCTACTAACTTTGAGGTCTGTAGAAATTTGTGATGTAGCCTTCCTGAGTTGACCCTGTGATCATGAAGTGAGCGGTAAGCGTGCCCAAGGTAGAGAAATGTTCTCTTAGGGTGACAGTATTGGGGTTCCATAAGATGGCTAATCCTCCCGACGCTCTGGTGGAATCGGTGTGTATGGATTCACATCCAACCTAGCTTCTTTGGAATATGATTTTTGCTTCTGGTCCTTCACATTTGGTCTCCTGTAGTAGCAGGATGTCTGGTTTTTCTGATTGGATAGAGTCTCATAAGATCCTTTGTTTGGATCTACCATTAAGTCCCCTTATGTTCCAGGTGATGATATTCATCATAAAGTTTGTTGGGTTGGGTGGAGGTATCCCTCCAAGAGATTTTGGATCTTCCCAGAATTGAGCATGAGATTTCTTGCCTCCTTGATAAGATGATGGGTTGAATTTCATCCTCTCCTTTTGTTTTCTCGTGGTATCCTCTTTGAGTCTGAGCTTGGATCTATGGCTATTCCCATCCTGGCTGTGGATATTGCCGTGGAGTCCAGAAAAAATTTATGGACTTTCCAGAGTTGCTCTTCAGGGAGGTCTTGCAGATCTTTTTGGTTTAGGGCTTCCTCCAGTTTTTCCAGATCTATGCCTTCTAGGTCATGGTCTTCCAACTGCACGTGGATGTATGTGTCCATAGGGCCACATTCTTTTGGTCTAGCTTCACTGGTTTGGATCGATGAGGGTGTAGCTTGGTTCTTCCCTTCTACCTATTGTTTTTCTGTGTGCGGATCTTGTATTTCTTCATCTTCTTGTAGCTGGTTTAGGATCTCATACAAGTTTTTGGTCAGGATAGTGGGCTTGGGATCCAATTATTGTTTCTTTGGAGGGTTTTTCTTCTTTCTTATGACTGTAGTGAATATTTCTTTTTTCTTGGCCTCGCTAGCTTTGGTTTCTTGTATATTCAGTGGACAATCCCTAAAAAGGTGTCCATGTTCATGAAACTTCTGGCAGCAGAAAGGAATGTGTTCATCATCCAGCGTTTGTTGCCAGTCTTCGTCTTGATATTCCAGAGTGACAGATCCTAGAAGAGCTTTGGAGATGTCCATGTATACACAGATTCATGCATAGGAAGTGTATTTTCTTTGCCTTGTGGCCTCCGAAGCTTTAACATAGTGCCCTACTATGTTTCCTATTCCCATGAGGATTTCCTCCAGCCAAAACTCCTGAGGAAGAGATTAAAGTTGGATCCTGACTGGAGCCATTGTAAAATCTTCCTTGTCTAGGCTGAATCTATTCATCCAGAAGCGTAGGAAAAGCTCGGCCAATTTGTTAAAGTATGGTCCATTTTCAAAAATTATTTCCTTATCCTCCAGGTTGTACAGGATGATTGTGAAAAAGCCTTTGGAGATTAGCTAGATTACATAATCTCCTTTAGGGTTCCACCAGTGCTTGATCCAATGGGTTAGGTCACGTTTGGATGGCCATAATCCCAAAAACTTTCCTATGAGGGCATGATCGCGCATGAACTAAGTGTGTTCACCCACCCTTGTTGAGAAAATGAGATACCTTGAGGGTTTCTCTGATTGCGGGATGCATTTTCCCTTCTCCCAACTTCAAGGTGCTTTTGGATGGGACGTACCTGCTTCAACATCCATTTCTTTCTGTAGCCCTTGTTCTCTGGCTAGGATTTGGTCTCATAGCTACGACCATGTCTCGAAGGAGGGATGCTTTACTCTTGTGCCTGCTCTATCGTTGGCAGTTTCATTGTTGTATGAGGGGGACTGCCCCCCCTCCGCCAAACTCATTTTGACTAATCAGTCTTGGGGTCCGCCTAGTCCATATCATAGCATATGTGAGGTATCGTGGAAGAGAGTTTGGGTCATGAGGAAGGAGTGCAGGGGAAGCATTGCAAAGTGATAGGGTTTCCTCCTCTCCCCCATTTTCTACAATCGAAATCTAAGTATTATTTCATTATGAGTTTCTCTCTTGCTATTTTACAAAATCAAGACTTGCAATTTTGTCTAAATATAAATTTATATCTTTTGGATGGACAAAGTAAATATGCATTCTTAAACTATTACAACATCATTGCAAACATGGGCCTCACATAACCATGATAAGAGAAAATTAATGAAATGACAATTTAACAATAATGATATGGCTTATTGATATGATGTAAGTGATGTTGGGTATGTGTTATATTCTTTGTATGATTATGCCATGAACTATACACTGGAATAAGAAAGGGGGTCTGCTTCGCCCCCCCTGTTTAGGGGTTTCGAGAGTATATCCCATGAGAAAAAAAATGAGTTGTTTTTTGGTCCATTTATGGCATGGTTTTGGTGTTTTCGATCAATAGTTTTTTGACCCATTGTAATGTAATTCTAATCAAGGAATCTAATCCTCATCTACAAATTGAGGTTTTGTATGTTTTTGGATCCTATATGTTGTAGTGTAATGGTGAAGTTAATACAATGAGAGTTAGAGGTGCATGTCTAAATATTTGTTGGTTTTCCTCGTTAAGGATTTCAAGGGTAAGTTTTTAAGTAGTCAGTGTGATTGCTATCATTTTCTTTATGATTTATAAACAATTTGTAGGTGCATTGGTATACTATAAAGTATTAAATCCTACAAGTGATTGAAAAAATATAAGATGGATTCATGTTGATTGTTGTAAATATGAGTAGCTATTTGGTCAACCTTTCTTTAAGGATGTCACCTCTTGAAAATGGGAAGAATTGTAATAAAGGACTTGATCAATTTTCACTAAATAGTGCCATAAACTATTGATTTTTTGTTACCCCTAACATGATAATGAGGAAATTTACGTATTTGTGTAATATTGTTTTAGCAATATTTTTTTATGTTCACAAGGAGTTAGCTAGTGAGAATAAATGTTTTTCAAAAGATAATTTATGTAATAAATAACATAATTATTGCATTTATGGATCTTTTCTTTTAGTTCCATAAGTTTTATTTTATTATCTGCATGCAATACCATTGTCAAGGGAAATAAAATCCCCAATGATATCCCATCATACCACATAGAGTGCAAGATCACATACCCCACGTATCCTAGAGAATTTGTAGAATCATACCAAGGAGATGGTATATTTTGGGATCTTATTAGTGGCAATTATAAGGAGAATGGAGTTTTCTTTGGAGTATAATATATTAATTTTCAATACTTAGACCACCCATCATTCTGGTGCAATTCAATTAGATACTATAGGCATTGAGGACATCCTCACGGCTACTCTAGGTGCAATACACATGACCTTATACAAGCTAGAGTCAATAGAGAAAATTATGATAATTCTATATGGAGTTCATTAGAATTACCGACTTGTCAGGAAGTAATATTTGACACTTATCGAGCTCAACCTTTGTAGTATAATATATTAATTTCCAATACTTAGAACACCCATCATTCTGGTGCAATTCAATTAGATACTATAGACATCGAGGAAATCCTCATGACTACTCTAGGTGCAATATACATGACCTAATACAATCTTGAGTCAATAGAGAAAATTATGATAATGATATGTGGAGTTCATTAGAATTAGTGATAGGTGAAAAGTAATATTTGACACTTATCGAGCTCAACCTTTGTACGAAGCATCTTATGTTATTCTTCTTTCATTTTAACTATTTTCATATTAATGGTAGGAAATGAAATATATTATCGATATGCATATGCATGTTTGATCCCTAAACCCTATACGACAAGACTTAATCCCAAATCTCACAAAATGGACTTAATGGTTTCAAAAATTTTTATATGAATCATAAGGTAGAAGAAACTATAAAAAAACATGTTTCTTAAATTCCCTTCAAAAATAGCCATGACTTTCCTCTCCATATATGTATGCTAGACCTAGAAAGATGATATGAATAAACATATATTCACAATATAACCTTGAATGACATTTATAGTAAATACCATACACTAAGGAATCATAAGTACCTTATAATTGGCCTAAATGTAATGATGACACCCTTTGATACGTTCCTTATAACATGTCAGAGCTTGTATTCTAAGTAAGAATATAAGGGAATTATGTTGAGCTACACTGATAAGTGCAAGATAAGAGTTCCAAAATATGTCTTATGTGTTTCCTTTATGCTATATATTACAACGTTATAAACCATCATGTATGAAGTACTATACCATAAAATAATACACCAAAATAGGCTATGTAATTTGAGGAAATAAACAAGATGCTTGTTAACATGCTTGATGTGAACAAAGTACAAAAAGTGAGTCATGCATTTTTGTTGGATATAGTGAACAAAGTATAATCCCCTCACTAATAGCATTGTTGTGTCAAGAGATGTGATTTTTGATGAAGGGGGAGTTTATGGTCATCAAAAATACCACGATGATATGTCTAAATATGTTATGGATAGGGAAATTATTGATGATATTGATAACGAGAAGCCCACTAATATTTCATTTCCAAATTCTACAAATCCACAGAGTAGCCCCTCATCTAATTCTTCAATTCCAAGTGCAAGCCCAACATCAAATTTAAGTTCTGCAAGGAAGGTAAGAAGATTAATTGACACTTATCGAAGGAGTAAAGTCCAACACATGAAGAAAATCCAATAGGTGAGACAATAAATTTTGGTTTACTTTCCAAGGTTGATTCTGAACCATCATGTTTTGAAGATGCATGTACTAATGAGGTTTGGTTGCAAGAAATGAAAGAAGTGATAGACTCTATTCACAGGAATTATACTTGCTACCTTACAGAACTTCCATGTGACAAGAAAACGATTGGTACTAAATGGTTCTACAAGAATAAGTACAATAGTGATGGCAGTGTTGATAGACAAAAGGAAATATTAGTTGTTAAAGGCTTCAGATAGAGGTATGGAATTCATTATGAAGAAACATTTGAACCAGTAGCAAGACAAGATACTGTTAGAATGATGATTTCATTAGCATCTCAAAAGAAATGGAGAATTCATCACATGGATGTGAAAACTGCCTTTTTGAATGGGTACTTAGAAGAAGAAGTGTTTGTGAAAAAACCACAGGGTTTTGAAGTGAAAGGAAAAGAAAGTCAAGTATACAATTTGAAGAAGGATTTGTATGGCCTCAAGAAAGCACCAAGAACATGGTATGCTAGTATTGATGGATATTTTGAAGAGAGCGGTTTCAATAGAAGTAAAAGTGAACCTACACGTTACTACAAACAAAAAGGTAATAATATTCTTATTGTAAGTCTATATGTTGATGACTTATTATATATGGGTAGTAGTTCTAAGATGAGGATGAATTAAAAATTTCTATGATGAATGAATTTGAGATGAAAGATTTGGGTCTCATGCAATGTTTTCGGGGTATGGAGTTTTATCAAAATGGCAATAAAATTTTCATTTGTCAAGCAAAGTATGCAAAAGATATGTTGAAAGAATTTGATATGGTAAATTGTAAACCAACCTCCACTCCAACTGCTCATGAAATTTTGTTGTTTATAGATGATGGCGTTGAAATAGTTGATGAGGAAACATACATAAGTATTGTTGGAAGTTTGACGTTTCTAACCCACACAAGACATGATATTGCTTATTCAGTTTCTCTTGTTTCAAGATACATGAAAAATCCATCTGAAATACATATGAAGGTAGCCAAGAGGATTTTGAGGCATGTGAAGGGAGCTCTAAATTTTGCTATTCATTACTACGCTTTTAAAAGGTTTAATCTTGTTTGATTTAGTGATTTTGATTGGGTAGGTTGTTTGGATGACTGAAAGTCTACATCTGGTAATTGTTTCTCTTTTGGTTCGGGTATGATTACTTGGAGCTCAAAGACACAAAGTATAGTTGCACTTTCATCCACAGAAGAAGATTATGTTGCAGTCACCCTAACATGTACTCAAGCATTATGTCTTAGAAAATTTTTAGAAGAAATTGGAGAGAAAAAAATTGATCCTGCAATGATATTTTGTGATAACACTAGTGCCATCAAATTGGCCAAGAATCCAGTCCGTCATATAAGGACAAGACATTTTGATTTAAAGTAACATTTCATTCAAGATTTACTGCAAAAGAAGGAAGTAGAACTAAGGTATATAAAGACTGAAGAGCAACTTGCAGACTTTTTCACTAAGGAAGTTGCTTAAGTCCAATTTTTGAAACTTTGAGATCAAATTGTGAGCTCTCTCAGCATCAAGGGGGAGTATTTTGGTAATTGATGCAGTCATTTCAATCATCCGACATGATGCAATCTATTTGCAGTTTTATTTTCTGTCGGTTAGTGTTTAGATATAGATTGTCTGACTAAATAATGCATGCAAAATGTATGAATAGTTTTGTTAAATAAATTGTTGTAAGCGTTCAATGAGGGCAACTAATTTTTTTTTCTGTGAGGCTATGTATTGTTATGAAGATCAAGGTTGATTAGTGTTGAACACAACCTTTTTGTGCAACTACCTCAATAATAATTTCTTTTTTCTTTATGCATGGATTGTAAGCATGATTATATGATATTGTGATTTAATCATTTACTATATTGTTATGCTACTCTAATTGAATGATTATCTAGTCCAGAGATAGGCCTGCATAGATCCTTCAAAATCCCCTTGTAGGAGGTCCAACAAATCCTCGATCCCGGGAAGGGGATATCATTTTTTAACAGTTTCTTTATTAAGGGAACAATAGTCAGTGATGAGCCACCACTCAGAAATTATTTCTTAGGAATAATAAAGGCATGGAATGTATAGGGGGATGATCAAGGTTTGATGTGGCCATATTCCTGAACTTGTTCAACTTGGTGATCAATTTCAGAAGCTTCTCAAGGTGAAAGATGGTAGGAAGGGGCGTTCGATAAGGATGCACCTGTTATGAGGTCAATGGAATGATCAATAGAGAGAGACATGGGTAATCATGTGTTTTTTGTGAATACATCGAAAAATCCATTGAGCAAGGGGATCATGTTCGAAGGGTTAGGAGTGGACAAATGAGTGGGTTTAGCAATATGAACTAAGAAAAAGGAGACATATTTATTGATATTGACTTGCTTAATAGACTCCTTGTTGGTAAGTGACAGAGTGGGATTAGGAGTAGATGATGTGAGAACATAGGTGCGCCCATCCAGTTGCAGATGATATTGGTGGGACTTGGCATGGTATAGGACATGTCAGGACTGTTGGTAGGGGAGGATGATTAAGTCTGCACAATCCATAGGGGAGACATCACATTTGATTGTATCGTGAAATAGACCAATGGAGAAGGTGACCGCACAACACATAGAGACTGTGAGACTAGGGCCTACCTTTTGTACCCAACTAATATTGTATGGGGATCGATGTGAAGTAGTGGGTAGTTGGAGGAGTTGTACCAATTCCTGTGAGACGAGGCCCTTTTGGATGCCATTGTTCATAATTAGGGTGGCAATTCGTGTTTGATCTGGAAATTATGGGTGAAGAGATGAACAATAGATGTGCCTAGTTCATCGGTGGTCATTAAAATGGGAGATAGATCTCCTTTAGTAGGGTTATCAAGGGAAAAAACTTCACGATATGTCGAGAAGTCAGTCAGAGAAATATCGAATTTTTTTTTTGTTAGTGCACAAATTATTCAGTGTGCGACAACTGATAGAAGAGTGTGAATTGATCTTAAGGAAAAAACACTAGGGTGCATTATGGGATGAGGTGAGGAAGAAATGTGGTCCAACCGATGGGAGAGTAGTATAATTCCCAAGAGTGGATGGTCCTTCTCGATATTGAAAAGAAGAGAGTCCAGGTACCACCTTACGTTCAACGACCAATACCCAAAGAAAATCCTTGTCCAAGGAAGGAATTTCGAACATATCTACTTTGTGATGGATGATTAACAATAATTCATAATTGAAATTGAAAATCAATATATCTTTTGGATTGGTGTTGTGGAGATGGATGCATAGTTTGTAGAAGATGTTGATGGATCCTTGAATGAAATTATTTTCAAGTTGTCGGAGCTGCAACCATCTCGTGAGGAGGTTCTAGCAATAGCCCGATGGGTATAAGCGTTCTCTATGAGAGCATGGTAGAATCCATCCCATGTCACAATGTTTTGTGTTTATGTCTCGATTGGTTCGCCTCCGTCCATGATCATGGAATAATTCTCTAGATGAGTGTCCCACCATGTCTGTGCAATTCCTTTGAGTTGCATATTTTTTATCTAAAGCTTCATGTCTTCTTTCATCTCAGGAAATGTACAAAATTATGTGGAAATAATGCGAAGCTAAGAGACAACATCCTCACCATTCATTTGGCCCAAAAAAAATTGTAATTGGAAGAACGTATCAATACACATGGGTGTTGGAGCTCTGCACTATTGCAGATGAAGTAGATCTTGGAGAGCCGTCGTTAAATTTTAAATTTGATTTTTGGAAGTGGATGCATATTCCTCTGTATATGGCTCTCTTCGTGGTAGAATAATTTTTATTCACCAAAAATGTTGATATGTTACTCGATGTTTCACTAAGTGCAAAAAGTGAGTCATGCATTTTTTTTGTATATAGTGAACAAAGTAAGGCTTACAGGTTGTATAATCCCCTCACCAATAGCATTTTTGTGTCAAGAGATGTGATTTTTGATGAAGGGGGAGTTTATGGTCATAAAAAATGCCATTATGATATGTCTAAATATGTTATGGATAGGGATATTATTGATGACATTGATTCTGAGAAGCCCACTAATATTTCAGTTCCAAATTCTACAAATCCACCAAGTAGCTCCTCATCTAATTATTCAGTTCCAAGTGCAAGATGAACATCAAATTTAGGTTCTGCAAGTAAGGTAAGAATATTAAGTGACACTTATCAAAGGAGAAAAATCCAACACATGAAGAAAATCCAATAGGTGAGACAATAAATTTTGGTTTACTTTCCAAGGTTGTTTTTGAACCATCATGTTTTGAAGATGCGTGTACTAATTAGGTTTGAGTGCAAGAAATGCAAGAAGAGATGGATGCTATTTATAGGAATTATACTTGGGAGCTTATAGAACTTCCACATGACAAGAAAATGATTGGTACTAAATGGGTCTACAAGACTAAGTACAATAGTAATGGGATTATTGACACACAAAAGAAAAGATTAGTTTCTAAAGGCATCAGACAAAGGTATGGATTTGATTATGAAGAAACATTTTCACCAGTAGAAAGACAAGAGACTGTTAGAATGATGATTTCATTAGCAGCTCAAGAGAAATGGAGCATTAATCACATGGATGTGAAAAGTGCCTTTTTGAATGGGTACTTAGAAGAAGAAGTGTTTGTGAAAAAACCACAAGGTTTTGAAGTGAAAGGAAAAGAAAATCAAGTATAGAAGTTGAAGATGGCTTTGTATGGCCTTAAGAAAGCACCAAGAACATGGTATGCTAGGATTGATGGATATTTTCAAGAGAGCGACTTCAATAGAAGTAAAAGTGAACCTACATTTTACTACAAACAAGAAGGTAATAATATTCTTATTGTAAGTCTATATGTTGATGAATTATTATATATGGGTAGTAGTTCTAAGATGAAGGATGAATTCAAAATTGCTATGATGAATGAATTTGAGATGAAATATTTGGGTCTCATGCAATGTTTTCTGGGTATGGAGTTTTATCAAAATGAGGATGAAATTTTCATTTGTCAAACAAAGTATGCAAACGATATGTTGAAGAAATTTGATATGGTAGATTGTAAAACAACCTCCACTCCAGCTACTTATGTAATTGTGTTGTGTATAGATGATAGTGTTGAAATAGTTGATGAGGAAACATACATAAGTATTGTTGGAAGTTTGATGTTTCTGACCCACACAAGACTTGATATTTCTTTTTCAGTTTCTCTTGTTTCAAGATACATGTAAAATCCATCTGAAATACATATGAAGGCAACCAAGAGGATTTTGAGGCATGTGAAAGGAACTCTAAATTTTGGTATTCATTACTACACTTTTAAAAGGTTTAATCTTGTTGGCTTTAGTGATTCTAATTGGGGAGGTAGTTTGGATGACCGAAAGTCTACATATGATAATTGTTTCTCTTTTGTTTTGGGTTTGATTACTTGGAGCTCAAAGACACAAAGTATAGTTTCACTTTCATCCACAGAAGAAAAGTATGTTGTAGTGACCAGAACTGACAGAATTAAAAATACAATTACAAGAATTGTTGGACAAAGAGTATATCAGAGCAAGTGTCTCTCCATGGGGAGCACCAATCCTCTTTGTGAAAAAGAAAGATGGTACTCTAAGACTATGTATTGATTATAGACAACTGAACAAAGTGACCATTAAGAACAAATACCCTTTACCCAGGATAAATAATCTGTTCGATCAAGTTGGTGGGGCCAAGATCTTCTCAAAATTGGATTTACGATCCGGATATCATCAAGTTAGGATAAAGGACCAGGACATAAACAAAACAAATTTTCGTACAAGATACAGACACTACGAGTTTGTAGTCATACCTTTCGGACTCACTAATGCACCAGCCACATTTATGTGCTTGATGAACAACATTTTCAGCCAGTACTTAGACAAGTTCGTAGTAGTATTTATCGACGATATTCTGGTCTATTCTAAAACAGAGGAGGAAAGTGATGAACACTTGCGAATAGTTCTACAAACACTAAGGAAACACAAACTATATGCAAAATTCGACAAAT
>JASDQU010436533.1:55817-70463 GCA_032191745.1 Picea mariana
TCATAGTTCACCTAGAGGTGAAGACAAATCTTCACAAAGTGGGGAGGAAGATAATCAGTTGAGAAGATCTTCAAGACAGATTCGGCTTCTTGAGAGGTATAAAAACTATGCCCTAATGAGTAGCATTTCAAATGTCATAGAACCCATGAGTTTTGATGAAGCTAATGAACATAATGAACGACGAAATGCAATGAAGGAAGAATATGAATCTATAATGAAAAACAATACTTGGGAATTGACTGAATTGCCTAAACATAAGAAGCCCATTGGATGCAAATGGACATACAAACCCAAGTTTAAATCAGATGGTAGTATAGATAAGTATAAGGCTAGACTGGTGGCAAAGGGGTATTCACAAACATAAGGTATTGATTATGCTGAAACATTTGCACCAGTAGCTAAATTGAATACTATCAAAATGTTAATTGCTTTAGCTACAAAGTACCATTAGAAGCTGTATCAGTTAGATGTTAAATCTGCATTTTTGAATGGTGAGTTAAAGGAAGAGGTTTACCTTACTCAACCTGAAGGGTTTCTTGAAAAGGGGCAAGAACACTTAGTGTGTAAGTTAAAGAAAGCATTGTATGGACTAAAACATGCACCTATGTCATGGTATGAAAAGATAGACTCTTTCTTTCTTCAACAGGGTTTTATGAGGAGCAAAAGTGATCCAAATCTGTATACCAAATTTGATGAACAGGGGTATATAGTATTGATTTCATTATATGTTGATGATTTGATAATTACAGGAAATGCAGAGAAGTTAATTGATGAAATCAAGGAGCAGTTATCAAAGGTATTTGAAATGAAAGATCTTGGTGAGTTACATTACTGCCTAGGTCTTGAAGTTTGGAGAAATGCAGGCCAAACTTTTGTTTGTCAAAGTAAGTATATCAGAGAAATATTTAAGAGATTTAAAATGGATCAGTGTAAGTCTTCCATTGTTCCCATGCAACAGAATGTGAAACTTTCTTGTGATGATGGTTCGAAGGAGGTAAATGGCACTATGTATAGACAGATGGTGGGCAATTTGAATTATCTCACCACAACCAGACCTGATATTTCATATTTTGTGAGTGTGTTAAGTCAGTTCATGGAGAAACCTCATGAAAGGCATTGGAATGCAACAAAGGCAGTACTCAGGTATCTAAAAGGTACACTTGATTATGGTATTAAATATACTGATGCATCTGATGTTGAGTTGATAGGTTATTCAGATTCTGATTGGGCTGGCAATATGGATGATCGAAGATCAACCACTGGATATGCGTTCAGCATTGGATCCAGGGTTGTTTCATGGAGCAGTAAAAAGCAACCTACTGTATCTTTGTCTTCTACTGAAGCAGAATATAAAGCCTTGTGTGCAACAACTTGTGAAGTTGTTTGGTTAAGATGACTTCTTCAAGATGTTGGAGAAGAACGAAAGGAACCTACGATGAACAGATGTGATAATCAAAGTTCAATCAATATTGCGAAGAATCTGATTTTTCATGCAAGGACAAAGCATGTTGAAGCTCAGTATCATTTTGTTCGAGAAAAGTTGCAGTCAAATGAAATAACTCTTATGTATTGTAATACTAGTGAAAATGCTGCTGATATTTTCACTAAGCCTCTTGGAAAGATTAAGTTTGAACTGTTTAGGGAGATGTTAGGTGTAGAAGTCAATCCATTCTCCATTAAGGGGGAGACTTGGAAATAATTCAGTAAGCGCCAGTTGTAAGCGCTAGTTGTAAGCACCAGTTATAAGCTTCAGTTGCGAGAGTCAGTTGTAGGCGTGTTAAGAGTCAGTTCTTAGTTAAGAGTCTAGTTGTCTTTGGTTTGCATGTAACCGACTCGGTAGAGTCTTTTCCTATATAAAGATGTAATTCGTCTTCATTGAATAATACAGAAGTGAGCATAGCCTCACCGTGTGGATGTTTGGCATATTTTATCTAGATGATGAGGAGCTTCTCTTGAAGGCCTTATCATGGCCTCTGATATTGAATGCAGATGGAGTAGGCCACTGCAACACAGATGGTGGAAGAGATTGACAGGGGACAATAGCATTGTTGGCAGTCCGAGTATTGTCCAATATCTTATTGCAGTAAGTCTGGAACATGAAGACAACATGGCCATTGTTGGGATTGAAGAGCTGATTGTGCACATCCCAGAAGATTTGTATTGGGGTTCCATAAACATTAGGTGCTTTGCCCTAAAGAAGATTTGTATTGGGGTTACATAAATCTCTCGAGAAAGAATTTGACACGGACAAAAATGGTCATAATCCAGGCTAAATTAAACAAAAAACACATGGCTGAGAGAAGAACATTTGAACTCCTCCCTCCATGAAGAGAAACCTTCTTCCAATCTTGTCAACACTGAAAATCAATACTGTCTTGGTGACCACTTTCACAAGCCCAGTAATCACAGCAGACAACAAAGAAGCAACTCTTCTTTTCAAAACAAGACAACTCTTCCAAATCAAACAGAGGGAAATTTAAATTTGAAATGAAGACCGCCCATACATCCATCCATCATGGTGCGCGGACGAAGAACGGACGACTGGCTGAGAAACGAAAACGACAAATGGAGGAGGAGGCCGAAAGGAAGAACGAGAGCTGAGTTGACGGCCGGCCGCGACCTTTTACGAAATGGTGCCCGGTGTCTGAGATGTTTCATCAGACTCCATTTCGTAGAAGCGTTAGCTTACTCCCTCATACAATATATGATACAACACATACAAAATACGACTCCATTAATGCAGTGCTCTTTTGAATTTAATAAAGGCGCCAAATATAGATGCCATTCCAATGCGGATTTTGAATTTGTGAAACCGCCCAGCCTATGATTTGTTTCATTGGAAATTTTGAAGCAAAACACTGAGCATTGCAGAGAGATTTACTCGCTCCCATTGTCTTCGGAAATGGCCATGTTATCAAATTACTACAGGTTTGTTCCTTTGCTATAATGCAGTCTACCAACATATCATTCAAAATTATTTCCTAATTATCCACAAATTCAAATGTCTTCTTCATCTTCTTGACGAATTGTGTAATCTATTTCACAGTTTCAAATCTGTTTATCAACTCCGACAACAACTGGTACATACAGGTGAATATATTTTCCCAAGTGAGCTCTGACAATTGTGCTTTAATGAATTGGCTCCAACAGGTGAATACGTTTTCCTTGCTGCACTTTGTTGAGTTCTTTAATTTGGTCGTATTAAAACGTTATGAGAAAATTGCTATCATGGTGCTATGCGCAGATGAAAATCTAACAGCAAGGGGCAATTTCGAGTACGTATTTTTTGAGTACGAGGTTCTAAGAGATTCCACTAGAAACTTTGACAGAAACAACATGCTTGGCAAAGGAGGATTCGCTGAAGTTTATAAGGTATAATTTCAAACATGGATTTAATGAGTTTGTCCTAATATATGCCTTGTTTGCAGATCAATTATAATGAGTTTGGTGAGCAGGGAAGTTTGGTATGCATTGAAGCATTTCTTGGCTAGGTTGCTCCCATCAAAGCTGTTGATTTCAGCATTCGAGTTTTTAACTTCTGAAATCATTTTTACCCCTTTTTACTTGTATTGAGGGTTCCAAATATTATTGTTGGAGGTACACAGGAGAGATGGAGATGGTCTAATCTGGGATAATCGTGTAGACATTATGGTGGGCACAGCTCGAGGCCTCTCATATCTGCACGAGGATTCCAACATGCGCATTATACATAGAGATATCAAATGTTCAAATATACTTTCATCCTCAAATATACTTTCAAATGTTCAAATATATCAAATGTTAGATGACAGATTTCATCCTAAAATAGCAGATTTTGGAATGGCTAGATTCTTCCCAGAAGGTGAAACCCATGTTTCTACCAGAGTGGAAGGAACAATGTAAGTTGTGCAATTCATTCAGTAATTGTTCTCAAAATGGATATTCCTTATGACGTAGAATCCTAGCTTTAATTTTGGTTTCCACGATTTTTTTGCGAGGCAAGGTTACACTTCGCCTTAGTATGCCATTCATGGGAAATTGACGGAAAAAGGTTGGCGTTTATAGTTATGGGATCGTGGTTCTCATGATCGGGAGAAAGTGTGTGGATGCAACACTGCCAGACCCTATGCAGATTTTTTTGGAATGGGTTCGTTTTTGTTTTAATAAATTGTTCATCAGATAACTTTGGTTTATAATTCTAACAAGAGGTTCATTTAATTCAAGATATGACTTGATCAATATGCTGCAGGATTGGAATAAATATAAACAGGGTAAAGTTTTGGATATTGTTGATCCAAAATTAGAGGGACAATATCCAAGAGAGCAGGCGTTAAGAGTTGATCACAATGGCACTTCTTTGCACTCAAGGTTCTTGGGGGCTGCGGCCGGTGATGTCATGGGTTGGTTAGCCGCCGATTTAGAGATTCGTGTTCATCCTACAAAGCCAACTTTCGTAGATGTTGTTGCAGCCAGACCTGTGAGTTTCACCACCACAACAAACTCTGCAACCACAACTTCTGTTGCGGCAGCCAGACCTTCGAGTTCCGCGGCCAAAACCTATTCTGCAACCTCAACTTCTGCGGCTGAATCTCATCAATGTGCTGGATCTATGACCGTCTCTTTACTTCCTGCTTAGTCAAGGAGTCAGATAAATGGATGTGATGTTTTTTCGTTATTTATTATGTAGTTTTAGAGTGAGAGTGATTTTGGAGGAAAATTACAGTAGTACATGAATGTTAAAACGACCCTTGTAACATGCTAATGACAGTTATACTGCTACATTGGCACTATACTATATGCATAGATATACCTTAGCACCATGCAGACGAGAAGCCCCAGTTCATAGAAAAATAAATTATATTTGTTTTTTATAATAAAAGTAATGTTAATGCAATTAATAATATAATCGTTAAATAATTATACAAATTTATCAGATGTAGACACCACTAGCACATAGCGATTTCATTCACTTTTACTATTTTAAGTGATACTAGCTAAAGAGAAGATCTTGATAAATTAAAAGTACACACTTCTATGGTAAAGAAGAGAAGGTGATTACATAAAATTCAACCAAATTGGATTGTTGGAAATATCATGGAGAGATTTACATTTATGATTTTTAAAGTTTTTGAAATTTTTATATAATTTTTTCTTTTTTTAAAGGAAAAGAATATTATTTTTGACATAAAAATGAATCTTTTGTATTTTTTTCATATTTTTTTTCTTCAATTTCATAATGGCACATATATTATGTTTATGGAAAAAACATTTCATTTATAGGGTATGTGTGGTGATTATGGACCATGTGCATGTTCCATCGGACTAGAAAGAATAGTTTAGCACCTCATACATTTATTTTCATGCTTAAATTGTGGCTATGGCCACAATGCCCTTCTATCATTTGTAATCTTCATATTTTCACACATATTATGCTTATGGGACAAAGAATCCCTTTGCAGGGCCCACATGTTTGTTTAGGGCCCATGTGCATAATCAATGACCCTTCAAAGGGTCTTTTAGTCCCTAATATAATAGTGTCACCATGTGGACCATGTCTAAGGCACTAAGACCCATTATTGGTTCACAAAATCTTGTAATGGTGCCCATATTACACCCGTGGGCCAAAGATTCCCTTTATAAGGCCTTTGTGGTGGTTTGAGACCCTATGACTGGTCCCTAAAAGCATACTTTAGGGCCTAAAATATTGGTGCTCTTCCTTAGACCATGGTCATAGCTTGGATACCTTTCCATGGAAAGTGAAACCTTGCAATGACACCTATATTACACTTATGGTCAAAAGATTCTATTTATAGGGTCTATCTTGTGGTTTGGGACCCTATGCATGGTCCATGAGTCCCAAAAGCATTTTTTAGGCCTTAAAAGCATATTTTAGGCCCTAAGATGTCACGTTTTATCCTTGGACCACATATAAGGCATTGCAAACCATCTCTAGTGTGAAAAAACTTGTAATGGTTCTCCTATGATGCCTACAAGTGAAAGCTTCCCTTTGCATGATCTTTGTCGTGTTTTTTTTTACCATGTGCATGGTCCATGAGCTCTAGAAAACATATTTTAATCCATAATACATTATTTTTCACGATCAAATCATGTCGAGTCTTCAACACTCAATTCTAGTGCATGAAACCTCATAATGACATCCATATTACACTCATGTGCTAAAGATTCATTTTAGGGGGGCTTTTTTGAATGAAAATTTAAAACTTTTCTTAGAAAGTTTGTTGTTGTATATCTTGATGTTATTTTAATATTTAGCAAGACCAAATAAGAACATTTGTAACATGCATTTGGAGAAGGTGATGAAAATGTTGAAGTTTTCTTAGAAAGTTTGTCATTGTATATCTTGATATTATTCTAATATTTAGTAAGACTAAATAAGAACATTTGTAACATGTATTTGGAGAAGGCGATGAAAATGTTGAAGGATGAGAAGTTGATGGTCAATATGAAGCTAAGAAGGTATATTTTTGCACGAGGAGTTGATCTACATGGGGATTTAAGATAAACTTATACTTGTCTTAATTTTTTAAATGAAAAATTATCAAAATAAAACATTATATTATAGAGCACCCACCTTTATTGAAAAATAGAAAAAAAAAATTAATATCATAATATATCATACATTCATCTCAAAATACTATATTACAAATTCATTTGTAACCTAAAATAAAAATATGAATGAATAAAAATCTAATATAATAATTATAAATTCATCTTCCAAATATTTCATCTCAAAAATACCATATTACAAATTCATCTTTAACCTAAAACAAAAATATAAATATTTTTGAATAAAAACCTAATATAGTTATTATAAATCCATCTCATATTTGTAACTTATGGATCAAAGATAACAAAATAGGAATGGTTAAATATAACAAAAAAATATTTTATTTATTTTTAAATTCTACATAATGTAAGATATAGTTAAATTCTTTTAAAAAAAATAAAATAATAAAAAGTTACAAGTAAAACAAAATATTATTATTATTTTTAATTATAATATATTTGAAAAGAACAATAAATAATAATATGAAAATAATATTATTTTTCCTAATAAATTATATATTTGAAATGAATGGAATCTATGTGTATGCATAATTTCATGACAGATTAATACATGTAGCATATTCAAACTATGAATATTGATCAAGATTTAAAAAATGAAGTTTTCCATTCCCAAGTTGAATATGAAGTAGCGAATTCATTAAGCACCTTGATAAATACAAATTATCTCCTGAAAAAATATTTAAACTTTAAATAATGTGCATCCCTAAAATTATAAATAAACATAAAAATTACATGTTCTTCACAAATTTATCCTTTTAAGGATAGAAATTTTATCTTAATCTTTTGTTTTTTTTGAATTGTTGAAAATATTACGGAGAGATTTACATGAATATATATATATATATATATATATATATATATATATATATATATATATATATATATATATATATATATATATATATAAAAGGAAATTAATATTATTTTTTAACATAAAAATAGATCTTTTGTATTTTTTTCATATCTTTTTTTCTCAATTTCATAATGGCACATATATTGTGATTATGGAAAAAATATTTTATTTATAGGACATGCGTGGTAATTATGAACCCTATGCATGTTCCATCATACTAGAAAGAATAGTTTAACACCTCATACATTTATTTTCATGCTTAATCATACGTAATCTTCATATTTTCACACATGTTATGCTTATGGGACAAAGTGTTTATATAAATATTAAAATTAAGAATTATAAACCTTTTGATAATATAAAAATGTTAAGAAAAATGTGCACACACACACACACACACATATATATAATTTGAGTGGTTTAATGGTTAAGAACATGTATTTCCTCCTTGAAGGTCACATGGTCAAATTTGGAGAGAGGTAATTCATGTCTCTTGTCCCACAAATAAGGGGGTCTCAAACACCAATTTGATTTATGGCTTAGCCATGACATAAATTACTATTTTTAACATTTCTTTTCACAAGTCTTGGAGTCCAATTGAAAATTGGATCAAAAACAATTTAAACAAAATCCTTAAATTATAAGTTGAATGTTAATGCAAAATATGAAGGCCTAAATATAAGAAAAAATATTTCATTTAATTTTAAATTCTACATTTAGAAATATAAAGTGACATATAGTTAAATTCTTTTAAAATGAATAAGATAATAAAAAGTTACAAGTAAAAAAATATCATTATTTTTTTTTAATTATGATATATTTAAAAGAAAAATAAATTATAACATAATATTATTTTTCCTAATAAACTATATATTTGGAATGAATTGAATTTATTTGTATACACAATTTTATTTTATGAGAGATTAATACATAGTTTATTAGGAATGAATCAAATCTATGTGTATGCACAATTTCATGAAAATTATCTCTTGAAGAAATATTTGAACTTTAAATAATGTGCATGAGTTATATAATATGTACCCGTAAATTATAAATAAACAAAAAAAATTACATGTCCTTCACAAATTTATCTTTTTAAGGATGGAATTTTACCTTAATTTTTGGTGAGATTTTTGAATTGTTGGAAATATCATGGAGAGATTTACATATCAGATATTTTAAAGTTTTGACATTTTTATATCATTTTTGCTATTTTCAAAGGAAATGAGTATTATTTTTTACATAAAAATGAATTTTTTGTATTTTTTTCATATCCTCTTTCTTCAATCTCATAATGGCACATATATTGTGTTTATGAAAAAAATATTTCATTTATAGGACATGTGTGGTGATTATGGACCCTGTGCATGTTCCATAGGACTAGAAAGAATAGGTTAGCACCTCCTACATTTATTTCATGCTTAAACTGTGGCTATGGCCACGAGACGCCTTTATCATTTGAAATCTTCATATTTTCACATATATTATGCTTATGGGACAAAGAATCCCTTTACAGGGCCCACAAGTTTGTTTAGGGCCCATGTGCATAATTAAAAAAAATAATGATATTTTTTTACTTGTAACTTTTCATTATCTTATCCATTTTAAAAGAATTTAACTATATGTCACTTTATAGGTCCAACTGTAGAATTTAAAATTAAATAAAATATCTTTTGTTATATTTGGCCGAATTTACAATTGGACTAGGAAGACTTGTGAAAGGAAATGTTAAAAATAATAATTTATGTCATGGCCAAGTCACAAACCAAATTGGTGTTTGAGACCCCCTTGTTTATGGGACAAGAGACATGACTTACCTTCCTCCAAATTTGACCCCGTGACCTTCAAGGAGGAAACAGATGTTTTTAACCATTAAACCACTCAGATTATATATATATATATATATATTAAATACAAGGTACATTTTTCTTAACATTTTTATATTATCAAAAGGTTTATAATTCTTAACTTTAATCTTTATATAAACACTTAATATTTATGCACATGGACCCTAAACAAACTTGTGGGCCCTGCAAAGGGATTCTTTGTCCCATAAGCATAATATTTGTGAGAATATGAAGATTACAAATGATTAAGCATAAAAATAAATGTATGAGATGTTAAACTATTCTTTCTATTATGATGGAACATGCATAGGGTTCATAATTACCACACATGCCCTATAAATAAAATATTTTTTCCATAATCACAATATATGTGCCATTATGAGATTGAGAAAAGAGAAGGATATGAAAAAAATACAAAAGATTCATTTTTATTTAAAAAAATATTATTCTTTTGCTTTGAAAATAGAAAAAATTATATAAAAATTTCAAAATTTCAAAACATTAGACATGTAAATCTCGCCATAATATTTTCAACAATTCAAAAAATAAAAAGAGATTAAGGTAAGATTTCCATCCTTAAAAGGAAAAATTTGTGAAGAACCTGTAATTTTTCTGTTTATTTATAATTTTAGGGGTGCAAATTATATGACTCATGCACATTATTTAAAGTTCAAATATTTCTTCAGGGGACAATTTCTATTTACCAAGGTGCTTAATGAATTGGCTACTTCATATTCAACTTGGGTATGTAAAACTTCATTTTTTAAAATCTTGATCAATATTCCTATCTTCAGGATAGTTTTGAATATGCTACATGTATTAATCTGTCATGAAATTGTGCATACACGTAGATTCCATTCATTTCAAATATATGGTTTATTAGGAAAAATAATATTATATTCAGATTATTATTTATTGTTCTTTTCAAATATATTATAATTTAAAAATTAATAATATTTTGTTTTACTTGTAACTTTTTATTACTTGGTCTTTTATACTCATTATGATCTCAACATGTCACTTGCAGGAATTGAACCCGACTGGGGATACTAACAATCATTCCTCCTAGCCAAAAATCAATTATACTCGAGCGCTAGGATTTGGCGAGAGGAACAAGTGAGCGAGGAGTGCAAGATTTGATCGCCATGGGAGTGCCATGGGGCGAGGAGCCGACTCCCCCCCCCCTCCTATTACAATAGAGGAGGCCTTTCAGAAGCTAATCGCTCCGCAGGGCAAGAAAGCAGCAACGCCTCCGGTCCCGAAGTTCATTAAGAAGCTTGATTCAATCCCCGAAATCGCTCTGCCAGAGGAACAAACCATCAAGATTGCTCCGGCTTTGTATGGGGATCTGGCCTTCAGCAAGAACCACCGATGATTGGATCCAGCGAAATTGGAGGTCGCTAATCCAGAGTAGCGTAACTTGTTATCCAGTAGGAAGAGGTTTCTTCATCTTCGAGTTCATTTCGAAAGAGGACCGAGATCTCATCTTTAGGAGCGACCTGTATTTCATGGGGACACAAGGATTGTACTTTAACAGATGGATGCCTGATTTTGATCCCTCAATTGACATCCCAAAGGAGGTATCGGTCTGGGTCCATTTGCCAAATCTGCCAGTTCATTGATGGAACTACCAATCTCTACAAAAAATCGAAAATGGACTAGGTCGTTTCATAGACAAAGTGGACACCAAAGCCCATTAATTTTGTGCAAGGATTTGTGTGGAAGTGGATCTTGAAGCTGGGTTGCCAGAAGCCGTCAAACTCATGGTGGGTGCATGGCATCATTTTCAAAAACTAGATTACGAACAATTGTCGTTCAAATGCAGAAGTTTCCATGAATATGGCCATTTTCAAAGGAACTTCCCATAGGCCCAATCATCGGACAAGGAGGAAGGAGAAGGATGGAAACAGGTTAAAAAAGGCAAAGCAACCCTGAAACCGAAAGAGAAGAAAAATGAATACCCTGCGGCAAACCCTCCAACCATTCCTGAAGCTCAAGAAACACAGAAAGTAGCCTCGTCCTCAGGAAACAGCCTCGAGGCCCTGGAAGTACAAGAGAAAGACCCAAAGGAGAAGGAAAAAGGGGACAAAACCATCGATCCAGTAGCCCCTGAAGAAGCCCTCAAGGAAAATGAAACAGAAGAAGAACACATCAGCCTTGGTTCAGAATCCGAAAATGATTCAGATGGTGGAGAAACAGAAACAAGCATCTCCCAAGCCACACCGAAAAAAGCCACCAGAGGAAGGAAATCTAAGAAAAAGGAAAGGGAAGAAAAAACCTACCTGGACGTCCTACAAGGGTCCCAGAAAACACTCAAGGGAATGGTAAACACTTGCACCACAAGAAATCAAGGCCGGGCTCCAAAGGGAGACACCACATCCCAATAAAGTAATTATTGAGACTCTTCTCCTGGAGCTGTAGAGGGTTAGGCAACAAACTAAAAGAAGAATCCTTGAAAGATATCATTCGCATGACGATGCCTGAGATCCTTCTAATCCAGGAGACGAAACTGGAGGACTCTGATCTCCTCCAAGCAAGAAAAACCTTTTGGAAAAAAGGCCAAAGAAAAGCAGTGAGTGCAAGAGGTGCCTCAGGGGGAATCGACACCTTTTGGGACATCTCAAAGTTCGACCTGCTAGAAGAGGAAAGTACCACCCACTGGATCTTCACCAAGCTCCTCCACAAAGACTTTGGTAATCAATTAAGTCTTTTCAACCTTTATGTTCTAGTTATTTTTTCAGAGAAAAGAAACTGTTGGGACTCCTTAAAGTCCTTCCTGAGCCTACACAACCCCAAGAATATCATACTAGCAGGAGACCTAAATATTACACTCTCTATAATGGAGACAAAAGGGGGCTCCCCAGTCAGAGATCCAACAAGAGAGTGGGTGGAAGACCTCATCTTGGATTGGGACTTGGAATATATCAAGCCAATCAAAGGGAAGTACACCTGGACAAATAAAAGATTGGGTTCGGGTCACATTGCAGCACGCCTGGACAGGTTCCTCGTCCAATCTACCTTCCTGACCCTCGGATTAGTGGCCACCTCCAAAATCCCGCCCAACTATGTCTCAGATCATAAGCCTATCCTCTTGGATTTCTCTTGAGAAAAAAACATTGGCCCCATCCCATTTCGATTTAGCCCGATCTGGATTCACCAAGGGGGGTTTCAGAAGATCGTTTCCAACGCCTGGAGTGAGCAGGTCCAAGGCTCCCCATTCTACATGTGGGAAGAAAAACTGCGAGCCTTAAAAAGTTGGGCTAGTTCCATCAAGTCCCCAACTTCCAAGAGAAAAGATGCCCAAGAAGCTCTCGAGACCCATCAGTTGGACCTGGAAGAGGCCGTAGTGACTCAAGAGTTGTTAAACCAAGAAGTCGATCTCCAAAAATCTCTTCACCAGGCATGCAAAGAAGAGGAAGAATAATTGCACTAGAAATACAGAAGTCTTTGGCTTCAATCCAGAGACAAGAACACAAGCTATTTCCATAAGCAAGAGGAAGCCCGAAAGCAATTCAAAGTGGTCAACAAAATTCAATTTTAGGGGCAAGAGATAAAATATTTTTAAGGCATAAAGCAAGTTGCACACGATTTCTTCAAAGACCTGTACTCGGCTCCATTTGAGGCTCCCATTGATCCCAATTCCTATCCCTTGTCTCTAATCCCCCAAATAGTGCAGAATGAGGACAACTTGAGTCTAACGACTCCAATAAAACTGCAAGAGCTCAAGAAAGCATTGGATCACATGGAATTTGATAAGGCCCCTGGGCTTGACGATTTCACAGCTCGCTTCTACAAAGCCTGTTGGCCAATCATCAAGGATGATCTACTAAGAATGGTCTGGAAATCCCAAAACTGTTTCAAAATTGGGGGGAACACAAACTCAACTTTCTTAGAGCTGATTCCAAAAGAAAAAGGGGCAAGCAACTTCAGTAGATTCCATCCAATATCCCTTTGCAACACAGGCTACAAATTGGTCACCAAAATCATCACCAACAGGCTCAAGAAAATTCTGCCAGTCATCATCCCGGAAAACCAAGGTGGCTTCATCAAAGGGGGCCAAATTTTGGACAACATAGTGTTGGTCCAAGAAGCAATCCACTCTAGCTACCAGCGCAAAGAAAAAGGTATGATTTTTTAAGCTAGACTTAGCCAACACTTTTGATAGAGTTAGACATGAGTTCCTTTTCAAAGTAATGGAGAAAATGGCTTTTGCTCAAAAGTTCATAAACTGGGTTAAAGCTTGTATATCCTCTCCTTGGATTTCCCTGTTGGTGAATGGTCGATCAACAAAGTACTTCCAAGCCTCCAGGGGATTGAGGCAAGGGTGTCTGTTGTCTCCACTGTTGTATGCCATCCAATCATCATTTCTAAGCTTCCAGCTGGAATACTGTCAGCAGATCCGTTCCCTCTCGTGACTCAGAATGGTGACAAATGTCAAAGACATCAATCACGCGTAGTTTGCAGATAACACCCTTCTCCTTGGAGGAGCCAGTGTCCCCTCGACGAGGAATTTTAAGCAGGAGGCCGAACGGTACAAATAAGTCTCAGATAGAAAAATCAACTACCAAAAAAGCAAAGTCTATGGCTAGAATTGCTCTCCAAGAGAGATGCTTGAAATCACCAGAGCATTAGAAATGGAAGGCTCAGTGACCTAGGATTCATTCAAGTACTTGGGAATTCCAATTCTCAAAGCTGCCCCCAAGTTGGCCCATTGGGTTCCCCTTCTAGACAATTTGAAGCTCCACATCCAAGCATGGGGAGCTACATGGTTAAATCTCGCAGGGAAAGTGGTTCTGCTGAAATATGTCCTAACAAGTATCCCTATCTATCAAAACTCAATCCTCCTTGCGCCAAAAACCATTGTTATCAAAATAAATGCCTTGATGAGAATATTTATGTGGGAAGGTGGAAGGAAAAACAAGAGGAAGCTCCACTTAGTAAGCTGGGAAAAAATCAAGAAGCCGATTCTAGAAGGCAACCTCCAAATCTGAGACGTTGCTACCCAAAACCTGGCTTTGGGGGCCAAACTTCTGTGGAACTTAATCTCCGGAAAATCCTCTTGGATCAAGGAAGTTTTGTGGAAAAAATACTTCCTTGGGTAGCGTATTAGATGCTTGGATTACCCTCCGAAAGTCCTTAGAGGCTCACCAATTTTCACGCTCTGTTTTAGGGCTCTAGAACTCTTCAAATCCAATATGACTTGTGTTAACTCCCAAAGTAAAACCGTCCTTTCGGTTGAACTTTGTAGAGGATATCCTAAGCTATTGGTTGCATGCTCAGCTAGTTTTCTGTTTTCATAGTTCAATAAAATTTTTGATACTTGGTTTTATCCAAAAGGTGGAAAAAAGTGACTTTCGGTGGTTTAGGCGAGCCCCCGGC
>JASDQU010436534.1:19944-44849 GCA_032191745.1 Picea mariana
GACCCTGGCAAACTATTCAACGTGATCACCACCATGTCCTCTTCTGCCATCTTCCGACCAATGGCCTCCAACTGCTCCCGGATGTCCTTGATCTTGAGTAAGTGCTCTTGGAGAGAGGCACCCTCACTCATCTTGATCGAGAACAACATATTCTTTAAAAAGAACGCTCGACCCTTATCTGAAATCTCATAGGTCTCTTTCAACTATTTCCAGATCGCTGCAGCAGTCTTCCCATTCTGAACCTCAGGTAGCATCTCATTTGTCACGGACAATTTGATCAGCATCACGACCTCTCTGTCTTGGCCATCAAACTTGTCTTGGTCTTTACCTGCAACCGTGGGATGATGACTTGTGCCTAGAACAACATCTGACAGGTACCAGTACACAAAAATGGCCAACATGCGTTGCTTCCAGGTATTGTAGTTCTTCCCAGAGAACTTTTGGTTGCCTTCCAACATGATGTTGGTCAATGTAGCCATAGATCGTAAAATACTGAACTTAGCAGATAAATAATGGCAAAATACCTGCAATCTGCCCTCAACCAGCTCCAAATCAACCCAATTTCTCCTCAAATATGCTAACTCAAGAAATTAGCAGTAAAAAAAACACCAGATCTTCGAAGCTGGGCACCAATCTGGGTAAGAACAGAGCAATATGGCTTTTAAAACCGAAAAATCAAATGAACCCGGCTCCGGCTGATCCAAAACTCTTTCGGCTCCTTGAGTGTGCTACGCTGGCGGTTTCTCGATCCGTCACTGCCGGCAGCAGTCCCTAGGTCTTCACGTGCTCCCAGACTCCGTGGCCCTAACCTCGCTCTGATACTATGTAACGGAAATCAAGCACACACAGAAACCAAAATAACTTGAATAAGGTTATCTGTCTTTATTCAATCAATGAAATAAGAGAGCAAATAGCTTTCTTATATAGGTTACAATCAAGTAGAGTCAAACCACTTTATGAATGTGGGATAAAGTGAAAATATAACCTGAAAGCAAATATCTGACCTAAAAACAAATAAATTAACCTAAAGTCACTTTAACTTTATTAATGTGTAAGTCTAATTTCTAATTAACCATTATAAACTAATATTTAATTTAACAAACATGCCAATTGTAATTGCGCGTTCCTAATTCAAGGAGTTTTTGGACCTCTAATTACTGATGCAGTTTTGTAATTATAATAGCACGATAGTCAATCGATTTTGACATCTATGTTTGGGAAGTGTTTGATAGATACTTGTTATGGGAGAAGCATTTCTTGTGATATTCAAGGTATTCCTTCTGTGGTTTGTGGAAGCCATATATTTCTTATGCTTTGTGCGGTCTCTCTGTTGTACATTCAATCAGCTTAATCAACTCAATAACTTCGAATAGGTAAATAGATTTACAGGAGAATGGATAAGTACACGTTATTATAAAGGTGATAAACGAGTACTACTGATATAAGATACTTTTAATTGTTATTTGAATAAAATAATTTGTCATTGGTTCACATTCTTTTATATGCTTTATGTTTACGAATATCGCTTGTTTGATCACCGTGTTTCATTAATTTGGGTTTTTTGAACATGCATTGGAATGCTCAAATTTACATAATAACACAATAATAAATTTAATGGAGTAATAAATAATTAAAATATTTTGCTAATAAAAGAAAAGTAAGAATAAAAATATTATGAATTGAAATGGAAAATTATAAAAATATCTAATAAAAATAAAAAAAAGGAAAAGCAAGAATTAAAATATTATGAATTGAAATGGAAAATTATAAAAATATCTAATAAAAAAGAACAATAAATAATTAATTTTCAAGAGAAAAATATAAAAGAAAAAAATGAAAAAAAATAGAGAAAGAAGACTTAAAAAGGAGGAAATAAATCAAGGGAAAAGATATTTAAAATATGGATTCATGATATGAGATTCTTAAGAATGAATAAACTAGTAATTATCTGGAATGGTGCAAAGCCAAGTTGATAAAATAAATATTATCTAAATTCATATAATTATCTAACCAAATAAATCCCCTACTATATAATATAGAGTAGAAGTGAAGGGGTGAAATCATCATGATTTACAAGTTGGCTTAGAGGGTACAATGAAGTAGTGAAGAGATCTTCATCACATATCATGGGTAGCATGTGTCATATCATAACATGGTAGCAACTATAGGTCACATATAGTATGGGGTAACTATTCAAACTGAAGTGGTTTGAGATCATGTGCATTAGAGATGATTTTAGGGGCTAAATTTTGCTCATGGGCTAATTTTTCATGGTTTTTCCAAAAATGAGATTCACTATTTTAAAAATGAATCGCCCAAATTCTACAGGATAAAATTATTTTACCTTAAAAATCGTCAAAATTTTATAAAAACTATATAAAATCCTTAGAAATTGAATATTTTCACAAAAATATTACCAATCATTTATAGTTGGCATATGAAGGATCAGTAAGATTAGCCAAGGTTTCTATATTTTAAAATAAATTTACATCCTTAAAATCATCCTTAATATCATACTTAAAATCATCCTTAAAATTTACATTGTGCATCAAGAGTCAATCAAATCAGTCAAATCAAGGCATGCTGCCACTCAAGTTGTTATAAATAGGGTTCAAGGGCTTGCAATTCTATTAAAGAGCCTATAATTCTAGTTATACATGGTGTTCATCATACTCAATCAAATTGGGTCACATTACCACTCAAGTTGGTATATATGGGTTTAAGTCTACAATGTTCATGAACATGACACTGTATTTTGTCATAATGAGTTAGTTCTAATAATTTTTTGAAGTTCTAAAAACTTAACAATACTAAATTGAACCCTAAACCTTCTTGCTCATAAATATGTATTTGGCTAAAGAGTGAAACCATATGAAACACTTACAACTTTAAATCCTAAATACCTTCTTCTAATCTTTGTTATTATAAATTATATCATAAATATACCATCTTTTAATCTTCGTTATTATAAATTATATCATAAATAAATTATATCATAAATACACTGTGTTTTGTCATTTCATTTGAAATTCTTTTTAAATAAAAAAAATTACTTTAAAAAGTATTATTAATTTTAATCTAATTTAATTATAAAAAAATGTTTTACATCCACCATGTCATTTCAAATTCTTTTTAAATAAGAAAAATTACTTTAAAAAGTATTATTAATTTTAATCTAATTTAATTAAAAAAAGTGTTGTACATCCACCATAACATTCATGTTGGAATGTAATGTTTTAAAAATATTATATTAAACTAGAAAACTTGTATGATACACTATAGTATATTGAATTGCCTTGAAATGATGTAGAATGCATCTAGCAACAATCATCTCTTTATATACACTTTAGTACAATCATTCATCCATATGAATATTATTACCATACACACATTCTCATTCATATTGGATTGTTATTTTTTATTTTAGCAATATATACATCTCATTTATATTTGTTATTTTTTATTTTATTTTTGCAATATATACATCTTATTTATATTGAATTGTTATTTTTTTGCCTTTTTATCTTATTTATATTAATTTTTTAATCTTTTTAAATATTATATTATATTTAATAAAATATTGCATGTTAAATTCTAATTTTTAATTTTTATTGTTTAATATTATATTGAACTAACTTCAAACATAATAATATACATCTTATTTGAATCATATTTTCATATAATTCTTGTAATATATAAATTTTCTTGGGCACACATATTTCATTGTATTTGGGATTGCTATTTTTATTTTTTAATCTCTCTTTGTTTGAAGTTTTAAAATTTCCATTTCTTTGATGTTTTCAATCATTTTTTCATATATATGTTTTGCTTGTAAGCCCTTAACCTTCTAATGCACATATTGTAAACAATAAAGAATAACTTACCATTCCCTAGTAATCACATAATGAAAAGGTCACAATCTTTTAGTCACATCCCAACCATATTATTATTTGTTTAATATAATACATAGAAAGTATCCCAAGTATTATATTAGTTTGTTTAGTATATAACACAAAAAATATATATTTTGTTTAATATAACACAAAAAGTAGTTACAACGATGGAAGGTTGTAAACCAAATATAATATTAGATTGAAGTGAGTTTTTGAACAAGAAATACAATGTTGATAGTTGTTGGTTGGTATCATCTTTTCTTGCATTTTCCATGGAGATAACAATACTATATTTCAGCCTCATGAAGTTTGTAGTAATTAATAATGTGCAAAACATATATAATGTTAATGTTGTATATTTCAGTTTGCATGCATTCCAAATAAGCTCAAAGGAAACGAGCTGGCAATCTAAATCGTGACAAAAAACTTTTAGATAGGACTTCAGATTTCCCTCTCTAAAAGATGGATATAAATAAGTTCACACAAACAGGAGTTGGAGCATCAAAGTAGAATATAAACAATGAGCTAATGCAGTCTTATTTTTCAATCCCTTCCATGAGGATTGAGAAATAAGTCCCATGTTGTACAACATACAACCCATGTTTCTTCAAATTGTTGTCAAATCGAAGTGACATTATCATAGGTCCACAACCATGGGCAATAGGATTGTAATGTTCTCTCACTAAATTGAGACTTTCTTCGGGATAAACCAATTCAATCTATGCATGATCACACCAAATATATTTTAGTGGACGCTTCATAGGCCAAATATTGAATTCCTAGTGCTGCTAGCTACAATAAAGTAAGTTTAAAATAAGAAATCAATAAAGTAAAACAAACATAAATAGAATATCTTACCATATAATTTAGTCACGTGATGTTGGAATTGATGATAATAAAGTGTTGATAATTCCTTGAGAAAACATGACTATTTCACTACTTGCCTCTATCCTATTTATTTGTCCTTGCTGAAGCTTCTCACTGATTTGGAAGGTCTAAGCAACTCTAATTTTTTTTATGCACACAACCATGGCATATTAGGACTAGTGAGGCAATAATAACAAAGAAATTGGATTGTTTTCTTGTTTCAGAGGATTTTATTGAAGAGGTTATCAGAATTTGTCAATGGGTCTTTGTTGGAGGAGGCTTCGATCACAATTCGATGATCTTGGAGGTGGCTCTTGCCTAAGGTAAGCCACCAAGCCTTGAGTGGCTTAAGGAAGAGCATTTACCCAAAAAATTAAGGATTCCTAGACACCCTTCGATGATTCTTTCAATGAGTAAACTCCCACCCAATTCCATAAAAATCTAAAAAAGGTCCAACAGAGAGCAATTCAATGGTCCAGAGAGAAAAAGGGAAAAGATGATAGAACCTTAAGGGAGGTGGAAGAGGTTCCAACCTCCAGAGTTTCCAAGGAGTGTATTGTTTTTTTGATAGAAACTCAAAAATCTAAGCTAAGTCAACTTGAAAATAAGAGTAAAAAATTTCTATTAGATACAGAGAAAGAATGACGTTTAAAAAACAATGAAATATGGCTTTAAGCAGGTGATAACAACACAAAATTCTTCCATAGATTGCCAGATGCAGAAAAAACATTAAATCTATCTGGAAGATTGCAAAAGATAACGATTCGTGGGCCATAACATTCTATGATATTGCTGCTGAAGCAGTAAAGTACTTTCAAACTTATTCAAAACACTCAAGCTACCATTGATGTTACCCTTTGCTTATCTATCTTCTTCCCTAATTTATTGAACCAGAGGATAATTAAGCTCTCATGGCAGAGGCGGGGAAAGTCGAGCTCCTCATAACTCTTCATAGCTTCTAGAAGGATAAAAGTCTTTGGCCAGATGGTATCCCTATTGAATTATTTTTTAGTTAATATGATTTTATTGAAGTAGATCTTGAAAGAGTAGTGGAGGCCTCAAGATCCTTGGGGAGAACCCTAGCAACCTTCATTCCTAAGGCCAATAACCCATCTTTCTATGATTTTTTTTGACCTATATCACTGTGCAACATCTACAAGGTAATCCTAAAGATCATGTCATGAATATTGAAAGAAGTTCTCTCAATAGATCTCTCCTGAACAATTTAGTTTCCTGGAAGGGAGGCAAATCAATGAGGCTATAAGGGTTGCTCAGGGAGGCCTCCGCTCAATAAAGACTAAGATTTTAAGGGTAATGATTGTCAAAGTGAACCTCTCCAAATCCTTCGAAAGAGTGAGTTGGCCCTTTTTACGTCTAATCCTCATCCATCTTGGATTTAGTCATTAGTTCATAGTGTGTGTAATGGGTTGCATTAGCTCGGTTTGCTTTAATATACTTATCAAATGGAGCAACCACTCCTTGTTTAAAACTAAAAGAGGAATCTGGTAGGGATGTCCATTATCCTCGCTACTTTTTCTTCTAGCAGCAGAAGGCCTCGACAGATCTCTTAGGGAAGCCTTAGCAAGTGGCTCCTTCAAAGGTAGTTTAGTAGGCAACTCTTGTCATGTTTCCCATTTACTCTTTGTTGTCTATATTCTTATTTTCCATGATGAATCTAAAATAATGGTAGACAAACTCAAAAAGATCATGGATATCATTTGTGAATCCACTGACATGACCAACCTAACCAAATCGATGATATCCAATTGGGGCCTCTCGAAGGCAAAAAAACTACATATATCCCAAATCTTCTCCTTTCTTGTAACTAACTTTGATGTTGATTTCAAATATTTAGGTTTTCATTTAAATGATAACCTATATATTAAAGGTGATTGGTAATGGCATGTTGCTAAGATTGAAAAAATATCAATACATGGTGCAACATATGGCTTTCTCGTTGTGGAAGGTTGGTCTTGGTTAAATTTGTTCTCAAGGCTATCCCAGTTTACTAGATGTCCCTTGCCTAGATCCAGAAAGGTGTTCTAGAGTGGATCAAACAATTATTCTATAGATTCGTTTGGCCTGGGCTAAGAGAGAAAAAGGGAATGACTTTGGCCTAATGGAGGAAACTTGCAATTCTAAAATGCCAAGGAGGGTGGGGGCTCAAAAATATTTTCATGTTCTTAAAAGCTCTTGCTACAAAGAACGACTGGAAATTTCTACAAGGATAGGGTCTATGGGTGCAAGTCATAAAGGACAAATACCTTAAGTCGAACTCCATTGAGGATTGAGTAAAAACCCCCATAAAAAAAAAACATTGAATACTTTGATCATCTGGAAAACAACTACTTCGACCTTTCCCTTGATCGAGAGATGGTTGATCTAGATAGTAGGAAAGGGGGACAAGGTTTAGGTGGGACTATACCCATGGATTAGAAGCAAGGACTCTTACAAGCTCCTAGTACCCCTAATCCAGGAACTCAATCGCAACAAATACCATACTCTAAGGCATATAACAAAGGATCCTTTGGTGAATAATCAATAAGAACAATGGCTCTCGTGGAGGGAGCTGGATCTTAGTGAGGAATTTGTAGATGCTTGGAAGGATTTCACTAACAACCTTAGGGGATGTTTTGTCAAAATAAATGATGAAGAAGATGAACTCATATGGTCCGTGAACCCCTCTTGGGGTTACGAACTAAAGGTTGGATACAAGGCCCCGACATTTGAAGGAATTGAGAATCCACCTTTTTGGTGGTGGAAACCCATTTGGAAGTTTAAGTGCCCTGCTAAATAAAAAAAATTCATGTGGCTCCTCCTCAACAAAAGGGCCCTCACTTGGAATATTTGGAAAAAAATAAGATTCAAAGGACCTAGTAGATGTTGTCTTTGTGAAGCAAATTTAGAAACCAACTCCCATCTCATCATCTCCTGCCCTTACTTGAAACAAGTCTGGAAAGAAATAAAAGGATTAACATGACTTCACATCGCTTGGGAAGGGGACACCATTGAAGAATTTCTCGGAAGATGGTGGCAAATAAGGACACAAAGAGGTACAAAGCTCTCCCCCTCACTTATGCTTGGGGAATTTGTCTAGCTAGAAATGCCGAAATTTTTGAGGGCATAGACACTCAACCTCTTAAATGCACCACTCAAAGCCTTAACATCCTAAGTGCTATTCCATAATTTCCTCTTCTTCTCCCCATAATTGAGTTTCTATAAGTCACATAAGCAAGGAAATTCCCTAGGCTTTCTTTGATGGCGCCTCTCAAGGTACCCCATCTAGAGATGGGGTTGTGGGAATTATGTTCCTCTCCACGAACCATACCATCTCTCTGAAAGATGGAATCAAACATGCCACAAACAAATTCAGTGAACTTATGGCTCTTAAGTTGGTCCATGTACTATCCCTCAAAAGAGGAGCTTCACAAATTCAAATTCTCAGAGACTCACTTTTAGTCATTCAATGGATGAAAGGAGTCTTTGCCTTGAGAAATTTATGCCAAAACCTTTATTTTGGGATATCAAGAATTTTCAAACAACTTTCAGTCATCTCTCCTTTGCTCATGTCTACAGGGACAAAAATACATAATCAAACATGCTTTCCAAAGAAGGATTGGAGCTGCATGAGAGAATCTGGGAAATCCTTGAATCCTCTCAAGGACAATCTTCTTCTTAGCTTCATGAACCTTGGTTTTAACTTTTTTACTATATCTAATATTATGGATCAATGATCTGAGCACTTATAAGCTTTTGAGTCTTTTTGGGATATGTATGTATACTTTTGAAGAATACTAAAGTTGAATATTTTGGGAAAGGGACTATTGCAGGATAATTATAGAAAAAGAACAATGTTTCTTGACTTACACATGACTATTGTTTTTTTGATGAAGACCATGTCTCTTTGTATATGGTCTTTTAAGGCAATCTAGAATACTACTCTGTATCAACTATTGTAATTTTGTTCTCCTTAATTAAATTATTTGACTATTTTCCTTGAAAAAAAAACCTTCACTAAAATGAATAAATATGATTTATATGTTTACAAAATGATTGAATAATATTAAACTAATGATAAAGTAAGTTTAAAATAAGAAATCAATAAAGTAAAACAAACATAATTTGAATATCTTACCATATAATTTAGTCATGTGATGTTGGAATTAATGACAATAGAGTGCTAATAATTACTTGAGAAAAACACAAAATTGTTATGCTACCTCCCTCTATGATGTTCAATCATACTTGTTGAATCCTCTTTCATCTTGAAACAAAATCATGGCTTCTCATTGATTTGGAAGGTATTCATATAAATAACCCTAAAATTTGTGATGCATACAATTGATGGAATATTATATGTTAATAGTGGTTGCATGTTGGGATGTACCAATGAAAATACCATCCAACTTGAAACAAAATCATGACTCCTCACTCACTGATTTGCACGGTATTCATATAGGAAACCCTAAAATTTCCAATGCACACAACCATGGCATATTATATGTTAATAGTGGCTGCATGTCATGATGTATTAGTGAAAATACAATGAGTCGCGTGTCACCAAGAACACAATACGTTTGTGAGAATGGACAACGAAGACATGATAGCTTAAGTCATACCACATGGATAGATGGATGGTAGATGTAAGCACCATATCAATGGATGGGATGCTTTCAATCGTCATCTCTTGGAGGCTTTCCAGTGAAAAAATGTTGATATTAAAGTATGGGCCTTGTATCACCAAGAACATAGTACATATATGAGAATGGACAAAGAAGATGTGATAGCCTAAGACATACCATATGAATAGATTGATGGTAGATGTAAGCACCATATCAATAACTAGGATTCTTTCAGTCATTGGCCGTTGGAGGATTTCCAGGGGAAAAATGCCTATCGATGTAAAGATGGAGATTAGAAAGAGACATGGGGGGGACATAAAATCAAGCAAAGAGAAATGAGAAGGGAGGATAAAATTTATTGACAAATATTGTGGATTTTAAGTAAGAGGGTGGGTGTGAGTAGTCACATCTCAAAGTTATTGGGTACATGGGGGTTGAGTACAATCAACTTGGGGAATAATGTGAGTCAAGCAAGCAAGCCAAAGGAGAGGGATTTCATATGGGCCAGGACAACATTTTTAGTGAGTCATGTTTTGTGTATGAGAAGAAAGTAGAGATAAAGAAAGAGAGCTTGGAGCTAGTGCAACCATGGAGGAAGAATTTTAGAGCAAGCTGGAGCATATTTGGAGATGGAAATTGAAGAACCAGGTTGTCAGGCCTGAAGAGTGAACTCCTGAGCGAGTTTCACTGTAATGACAAGTGTTTTCTGTTGGTTGCTGGTAGTTTTCCTAGCAACCAGATCCCTTGAGTTCCCAACTGAGAGATTCCTAGCTACCTGTGCTAGAGAGACCCTGATAAAAGAATGTCTCATTCCTTGGGTTAGGCTTGATAAACGAATGATACATCCCTTGGGTTAGCTTTGATAAATGAATGGTACATTCCTTGGGTTGGGTAGGTTAAGAGGAAGAGAGCTGGTGGAAAATTGAGATAGTTGTAGGAAGATATCAATGGGTTGTGAGTTTTATGAGCTATGAATGGACTGTGAGAGACCACCCTCTTTTGTGGATTGCTGGCCTCAACTCTGGGGTGATTGACTATTGATATTTGGAACAATCAGTCTATGGTTGGGTGGAACGTATGTCCCAAGTAGATGGTTGCACAACATAATTAAAAGATAAGCGTTTCATTTTGTTGATGTGTTATTTCATGAGTTTATTTCTTGTGCATGAACTCTGTGTATTTAATAATGATTTATATGATATTGTAATGAAGTTTAATAGTTGCATTAATATCTATTTTAACATGAAGTAGATGCATATAAATAATGGTAACAATTAGCAGTCAAATCTGGTTTATTTTGTAGTTGAAAGCTACAAGAAATTAGTTAACTGTAAATGAATTACATTAGTTAGCATAAATTTTGTTTTTATGAGTATTTTACATCGTAATGTCCCTTGGTTGGGCTAGGGGACGTTACATTATGGTATCAGAGGGCATGGTTCAAACACTGGGCTTGTATGGGCTTAAACCAGAGCAAATTGCTAAAATTCGTTGTTGCAGATTTTGTTTATGACAAATTTGGGGAAAATTGAGAATTTAGAGAGAAATCCCCAAATTCGTGGGCAAAATCCGAGTTTGAATGAATTCAGATGGTTTAAGAAGGTTAACAGAGTAGAGCGGTAAGTTGCAGATCGAAATTTGACCTGGAATGGTCAAAATTCGAGTTTTAATGGCCGCCTATAGAGTTTTAGGAAGTTTGGCTAATCAACGACTGAGATCTCTTGATCTCGAGATCGATGACCAAGATTCACTATGATAAATTTAAAAATTCATAATGTTTCGACCGTTTGAAAGGTTGATCAGATTGACGAATCAGATTCATTTCGGGGGTTCTTGAAATGGATTAGATTGACGACTTAGATTCATTGGGGTTTTTGGTCAAAAATTTCTAAGTATTGAAATTTTCCAAGAGAAATCACTGACGATCGATGGTCATGTCAGTCGAAATGGCGAAGAGTTTGGTTCGACCAAAGGACATCACTGACAGTAGATGGCCGATGTTCGACATCGACCGAATCCCGCGAATCATTTTTAATCGTCGACAAAAATCATCAATGGACGATGGGCTGGTGGTCGA
Source organism: Picea mariana (assembly GCA_032191745.1). Taxonomy (NCBI): domain Eukaryota; kingdom Viridiplantae; phylum Streptophyta; class Pinopsida; order Pinales; family Pinaceae; genus Picea; species Picea mariana. The sequence goes on from JASDQU010436534.1 coordinate 31,404, forward strand.
GTGTTAGTTGATTCGATGAAGTATTTCAAATCAAGTAACAAAGTCGTTGATGGCCGATGGGTCGACGGTTGGGCGTTGGCTGAATTCGATGAAGTGTTTCGAAAACAAGAGAAGTCGCGAATGACCAACACATCGATGGTTGGGCGTTGAGCGAATTCAACGAGTTGTTCGGGTCGTAGAATTGGTCGACGACCCTCAGATTATTTCTTCCATTCAGCTACCATTCTGCAACAATTTCCTTATCTCAAGGTCAATATTAATAAGGCATTTCAATAAAATAGAATAAGGTGGATGTAAGAAGACCTAATAGAAGCTTCCACTTCTAGAAGGATCTTCCTCTAGATGCTTATTTTTAGTATAAATAGGAGTCGAGGGTATGAGAACCCTCGCTTGAATATTATTGTAATAGAGCTCTGCTCAACTGGAGGTTGCCCCCTCGAAGAGGCCCGTGAACATTGCTTTCAGATTCAAAGTGCTATTTCTGTTGTTATTCCTATATCATTTCAGTGTTATTGTGGTGAATGTTCTGGTTATATTGTTGTTATTCTGCCATTGCTAGCATTTTATTTCTGTTCTGCATACATTTTATATTTGGTATATTACACAGTATGTGTGAGAAAGATCGCTCCTCTCGGGGTAGGATAAACACTCACCAAAATGAAGCAGGGTCTTCATCTAGCTTTACGGGCCGCGCAACAAGAAATTCTCCTTTCCATGCTCCTCAATCCCAGCCTGATATGGAAGCCATGGAAGCCCGGAGTTGCAAGATTGTTGAGAAGATTCCAGATTATATGACCCCTAATTCTCGGCATGTGCCACCTCCAAATTCTCCTTTGGTTCACCCTGCTTCTCCCAACGTGTCTGGGAATTCTGCGTATTCTTCTTCACCTTCCAACTCGTTTCACAACAACATGGAAGACATGAATTCAGAGACTCCTCTCAATTCCCTCTCCACAAATACTATGCTCAACCTCATGCTCAACCTCATTTTCGAAATGCATAGAGAGATGGAAGAATTAAATTTAGCATGGAACAACTCCTCCAACACTTCTCCTGGTTCGTGGCGATGCAAGCAAGCTCGATTATTCAATGCTTGGTTACCGATATGACTGCTCAAGATGCCATGTTATGCTGTGAACCCATTCCTCTTCCACCGGGTAACACTTCTTATCAGAGACATGTTCAACACCATGATTAATTGGGTTTTTTTAATAGTTCCAAGTTTTGGGTATAATATATTTTCTACAATCTATAATAGGTTAGTTGTTTTGTCAAATTGTCGAGACAACATATATGTTTTCAAATTCTCTTATTTTCTTTACCCCTTCGAAATCCAATAGGCTTGAACAATAATAACTATGTGCAAGTTTCCTTTAATGGCAACCCTATTAAATTTACTCAAACTATATGCACATTAAATTTTTAACATGAATAGAATTTACTAAAAAAAAATTAAACCATATTATTATTGTTTTAATTTTTCTTAAAAGTAAAAAATTTTAAAATATCATTTCACTTGATTTTAATATTATAAAAATAAATTATTTATAAAATAATAATTTAATCAAAAAATTGTTTTTAAAAAATTAACATTATCACTTTTTATTTTTAAATAATGAATTTTCTAAATCTTAAACACATTACTACAATATAATTTTTGAATAAATAATTTTTTTTTCGCTATTAACAACTTCAACATTGTGGAATAAACTTTTAAACACACAATTTTTTAAAACGCATGTACATTGTGCTCGTATGTGATGAATTGAATATGATTATAAAAAAGAATAATTGAGAGAGCGATCAAATCGGAAAATATGAAATCGACTATGTGATAATCGGATGAAACTCATTAAAACAAAAATAGAGGTATACATGGCAAGATCCAAAGTACATGAACCACACGCCTTCATTTTTCTACTTTATTTTTAATATTATAATATTATAATCACGTGGACATTCCACGTGATTAATCCAGAAGCATGTATCCATTCACATATTTTAATATTGCCTCTTATTTAAATGCATGATGCCTGTTTTCGTATTGTATTATCCCAATCACAAAGCTTGTGTGACAATGATATTAACCACCAAAAGCATGATATTTGCATGAATTGAGATATGTCAAAAAAATGTATGATTTATTAAAATTGATAGATATTTAATATGGAAGTGAATCATGATGTATTAGATGGATGGCGATGGGATTAGTGATAAAATTTGGAAGGTTATTAAAAGTTTAAATAAAAGGTTATATGTTAATTTAATCTTTCTATAATGGAAAGTTGAAAAAATAATTTGAAAAAATAATTGTATTTCAATAAAAGTAAATTAAATATACACTTAAAAATATTTAAATAAAATATTGCCTTTCCAATTATTTAAATTAAATTTAACTATATAAATAATTTGAAATTTCAATTAAAAAATAATAAGTATATTTTGTAATTTCAAATATAACATTTTGATGATTTATATATACATTAATAATAATAATTATTATTCACAAACTTTGAATTTTTTTGAGGAATTTTGAAGTGTTAAAAATGACAATATAAAATTTTAAACATAATCATAGAATCAAACATTTTTGTGGACACCCATATACAAGAAGATATAATGTATGTATCCATATGATACATGAGCAATGCATCTTATATAGGATATAATCTATGTATCCATATGATGTATGAGAACTACATCTTATATTCATATTTTTAGCATACCCCAATCATGCTTAACCATGGGAGTCATGTCCATTCTAGATCTCTTTAGAAAATAAGAAGAAATGACTGTAGGCCTTTGCTGAAGGGTGATAATTCTATCAAAACACTATAAAAACAATGAAGATACCCTACTTGCTTTGTAGGCCTCTATCAAAATGACAATCTAGCATGATTGCATCCACTGCTTATTATTTAGGCTAAGATTTTTATGATTTGGAGATTTCCAAGATCCATGCAAACACCAAACTAAATGAAATCACTCATTAAGACAACCATTTATATTATTTTTATAGAGGATTTTGATTATTCACTTTATCTCTCTGTAACATCTTGCTCTGGCGCGTTGAGCGAACTTATTCTTTGAGGACACTTGCTCACAAGTGATCCAGATTATTATGCTATTAAAACATTTGACTTTGATTATGATGCATTGTGGGTAGATGACATGTTGTTTTACTACATTGCCATAGACAGGTGCTATTGTCTCGGTTTTACTGAGTGTGCAGGGTTTTGGACCTTGAGAATGCAGAGGCATCGATGGAACCCCTTGGACTCCAGATCGAGTCAGGGAGTGTGCCATTGGCGTTTGATTGTTTTTGTGATATTAGTGCATCTGACTAGATGATATGATATGGACATGTTATGACATGATTTGTTGATGATGCCAACTGATGATAGCTTGCCGACCAGACTCACATATGGAGTAAAGGGGTCGCACATGACTACTAGAGATGTTGAGGGAGAGGTGTGGACAGTAGCCCTACCACAGCCTACTGGCACTCCCACCGTGGCTCGAACTGTAGGTTAATGATTACCTAGTTCGAGAGGACCGACGATGCCGTGAGGGCAGACTGTGACAGTCGCTCATGATGATTCTAAGGGGCGCACAATAAGGCGGGGGCCTTATTCCTTAGAATCCCTCAGTCTCCCACAAGTTCACCTGGCGAAATGTTGACTCCAGGGGTTATTGATGTCTACCAATCAGTCAAGAGGCGAGTGGCACCCTTGAAGCACGTAGTGCGTCTCGAAGGGCACGTCGCGCAAAGGAACAGATGAGGCGAGTGGCACCCTTGGAGCACCTAGTGTGTCCTGAAGGGCACGTCGCATTGATGATGATAAAGGGATGAAACTAGATGGCCCTAAGGCAAATAACAGGTTAATAAATTTTAAAACAATTTCCCTAATTAAATGTCGCCCAGTACAAAATCTAAGTACTAAGTCTAAAATTTCGCTAGGGGTAAAATTTTGTCTACCTTTTTAAAAAAAGAAAAAAGAAAAATCTTAAGTAATAATTATGGTCTTCATAAAATTTTGTAACATGAAGGGAATAAGAAATTAAATTATTCATAAGAAATAAAATCTATGGATATAAAGAGTAAAGAGGGAATTAATTATTTTATCATTTGATAATTTAAAAGATACTAAATTAATGATAAAAGGGAAAAGGGGTTATATTCCACACCTGCCTTTTTGAGTTCTAAGTAAAAGGGGAAAGAGGGAAAATAAAAAAAATAGGAAACTGGGGAAAGGAGGTAACACAAAAAGGAAAAAAGGGAACTTAAGGGAAAAAGTGGGAAGTTAACTTAGTAAAGAATCCACATTTAAGAGCTTTCTAATTTTAAACTGAATTAGCAATTTCATAATAGGGAAAGCCTTTAAAACCTGTAAGGGAATCTAGGGACACCTAGGAGTGATTCTAGGAGTAACTCTAGGTGGGTGAGGGAAATAAAGATAATTACTTAATTAAAGAAATTAATTTATGGTGGAATGTAGGGGATGGGGGACACTTGTACAGAGAGGGTATTTTAGGAAATTATTTCTAAAAATTTAATTAAATGAGATTTTAGGAAAGAAAGGAAGTTCAAAACTCTATAAAATAAAGGAAGGAGAAGGATGAAGGATCGTCTTCTGTTTGCATAATGTTACGCTGCAGAAATATCGACTTGACTGATTTACTTGTGGGGAGTTGGGATACCCAGCTCGGAGAGAAGAGGTAGCTCAACCTTGCGAGGCGAGCTGGGAGCTAGACGTAACCTCTGGATAGTGTGTGTGGCCCATTTGCGGCTCGGGGGCCTAAGTGGGAAGAAGAGTACCCCTAGCGTTGGCTGGGAGGTACTGGTGAAGTCTCGACGGTCGGCAAGCAGGAGTGGCATGGAGTGCGGTACATCATTCGAAGCGGGTGATTAGGCAACAATACATTCTTTTATTGTAGAGTAGAATGAATTAGGACTTATGCTTGGATCTGTCTATTGATTTGTAATTGGATTGGATGTTTAGATTGATAGCGGACCCCTTTTTCTTAGCCTAACTGATTGTTTGGTTGATTGATTTCCCGTGGCCTCGTCCTTGCATGACTCGACATCCCTGTGGTTTGACTGTGACCCATGTGATTGTTTTCTTTTCGTCACTAGCACGCTAGTCCTCGCCTGAGCAGTCGGCTGGGAGCCTGATCTACAGTTGTCGCCTTAGCGTTAAAAGACCTATGGATCTCAATGCCCTGCTTTTCTGTGCGAGGATGGTGATGCGAAGGTGAACCTTTAGTCGTCTCCCTCTGTTGATGTCCTTGCCTATTTGATGACTTGCGTCCTTTAGCATGACCTCTGCGTTTGAATTATCTTGMTTCCTTGTTGTTTATTTTCTGTGCCYCGACTGATAGAATCCTTGCGATCCCTTCGAGGAGTTAACCTTAGGGCCCTGACATTCTCTTACTATTGTCAGCATTTATATATTGGTAATCTAAAATGAAAGAATATTTAACTTCAAATCTATGTATGGATCTTGTTGGATTGAATGGTTTTACTTTATTTATTTACTTCGATGATATTAGATGGGTAACTGCTTTAAAAAAAAGGGGTAACTCGGTCGTTGTAATTTACAATGGGTGAGAAATAATTATCCTTCATCGATTCCGTTATGTGATGGCTGAAAAATTTTAGTCCTGCGTTGTTATTAATGGCCACTCTAGCCTTGCGCCTTCCTCATTTCACTGGCGAAATTTTATTGTGTAATTATCTTTGCTGTGTAAATTTTACTGTGTAAATTGTAAACTTTACTATGTGAATTATAATGTGTAAACTATAGCCTTGCGCCCCCATCCCTTAAATGGAGAAATTCACAGTGTAAAGATCATGATGGCAAATTCGTTTTTGGCAATTCGTTTTTGTAGTTACTGACCGTCTATTCTCTTTCACCATTGATCCTTCTTGTTCCCTTACTTATTAACAACCCTTTCCGCCTGATACACCTTATGCTTCCATGTTGCATAACTTGTACACACCTTACGCTTTTGATCCTTCTGTTTCAGATAATAGCGATTAGACTTTGTCTATTCCTCCGACAGATAAAATGGGCCTTACTGGGACTGTAATTGTTGTTTTTTTTTACTACTCTGTTAAACTTACCAGTCCTTGTTTTCCTGCGTTTCACCCTTACTGACTATCTATTCCTGAGGCGCGTAGTGCATGATTTTGGCCTCTTTATGGATCCGTCCTTGGCGCTTGGTGTGTAGTCTCTCTAGCTGCATGTGGTGTGTACTTGGCACTTGTCCTCAGATGCTTGATGACTAGTGAACTGAAATTGAAGATTGGATTTAAAAGCCCCAATAAGTATCATATTTTTTCTAGGGTGTAATCGCACGTTAAATTAACCACAAATGTTTTACAGCTGGGCATTTGCCCACATGAATTTAATCACCAGGAAGGCCTTGTTGACGACCTGTTCGTTCCCTTAATTTGTAACTATTAAATTTAATTAAGATCTCTACGTTTTATACCTCTATTTCGTTGACTGTGATGCTACAAAAATGTTTTCGTTTTCCCCTTTGGTGTAATGTAATGATTTACAGTCTTGGAAATTTTACCAATACTTACACTGCCACTTCTCACCTTTTGGGACAACCGATATAGGGTTCTGTTACGTTTCAATTTTACCTCTAAATTTTACCACCTCGCAATAATTCTCCCTTACTACACATGGTCGTAATCTCATTAATGCTTATGGCAGTAAAAAATGATTCTGACGAAGTGACAGTGTGAAAGGCAGAAAATTCTATTGGTTAGTAGAAATGACAATTGGAATGACAGATGATTTTGCAGTAATTTAAAAAAAATAAAATGGAAATTGACGGTTGTTTTCCTTATTTCAATTATACAATTACAAACATGAAATGCTTTGCTATGATGATCTTATATGTTCCTTTATTAAATGAAGGCATGAAATGATTTTTCCATGATTCCTATGTTAAATTGGAAATGTCCTTATTGAAAAGGAACTTGTGAAAGTTTATTATGCTACTCACGCAAGGATTCTATATACGTTTCTCAGTTTTATGCTCAGGTGAAATCGCCTTTCGTTTGAATGTTTTTTTTTAAAATCCAGTAGACATCTCTGTCATCATTTTTGAATATAATGACGTATTTGATACTGCTTGAGTTATAACAATATAAATTGTAGTTTTTTTTTGTTGTTGTCTCAGATTTGGATTTCCTTACTTATAAGTGCAATAACTTGAAAGACTTAATAGAACACCTATTTTTGTTATCTTTATTAGTATTTGTTTCACTAATTATCCGCACACTACAACCGAGAGTCATTTTCTATTTCAACCTTTATCTGTTCGTGGATTGATTTGTTATTCATTTTTAAAAAACAAAATTGAAAAAGATTTGCTTTTAAGAAGAAATTCATTTCCCCTCAATCTATTTGTTTAAATTTTTGAAGAAATTCATTGTCCCTCAATCTCTATTGTTAAAAAAGGGGTGTTTGAAATTAGGTTGTTGTTATAAATAGAAAATAAAAAGATTGAACATTCAAAATCATTCCCATCTTACTTGTTGTATAAAATAAATTTTTAATTTAAAATATTTTTAATGCAAGAGTTGTTTCTAAAACAATTGGAAGCTTAGAATATTGTTTCTATTTTTGTCTTCGTATTTCCTTATCTTGGAATGTAGATAACTTGGAAAATGATCAAATTTTGGTTTCATTGGGATGTATGATGTTGTCCTTAGCTTAGTAGGCTTGGTCTACTTGTGTCGGGCGGTACATAGACACCTTCTTATTCCTCAGAACAGTCGCCAGCCGTGAGACCTTTAATGGTCAAAATCGATGAGAATCTGGGCTTGAGCATTGCTTATGTGTCCTGGAGGTCCTAACCATTGCAGGGTAGGAAGGGCGGGTAGTCAGTCTTATTTTTGTTGTTGGTTGATTGTTGTTCATTGCTTCCTGATGCTTGATGTGCGTCTTAGGTCGTTATGTGGTGGTCGCAGTTGCATGCGTCATGTTCGTCATAGTGTTCGACATAGAGTAGAATTCCTTTATTACCCTTGTACACATGTGCACACAAAAAAAAAATGCACTTTTTAGAAGAGGCTTGTTGATGTACGGAACGGGAGGTCTTTTAGCATGTGGTATCAGAGCCGGTTCAACCCGCGTCTTGGGATAGCTATGGATTTCATTGATATGATTGATTATATTGTTGCTGATCGAGTTGAATTGTGTGCATGTCGGTAATCATGGTTAGAGGATGCCGCAGAGGCAGACGACGGGGTGATAGGGGAGGAGGCGTGACACCTCCAGTAGCATCCATGCCTGAGGGGTCTAACCCCCAGGGAGACGAGCAGGTTCTCGGACAGGAGTAGATAACAGTTGGTGATGTAGTCGGAATGATGAGATCTTTTCAGCGCATGCCCAAGGAATTGATCATCTATTTGGATAGAGATGAGGCCAGGGCGCCAACACCTGCTGAGGTTCCACCGTGTGCTTTGGTCGGTACGGGCAGAATTCACCGTGAACTCGAGAAGGTCAAATTTCCTGAGTTCTTTGGTGCCTCGGACGACACAGCCGCCGAGGTATGGTTGGAGAACATGGCGATGTGCTTCTCACTTTGTGATTATACCTCCAACATGAAGGTCCACATGGTGTTCTTTCAACTGAAAGGGAGTGCTCTTCTATGGTGGAAGACACTCCTACCACAGCTGAACATGCCCATCGACGATGTGTCATGGGAACTATTCGAGGAACGGTTCCGAGAGAGCTACCTTTCAGAGGAATTTATTGTTGGATTGCCATTGACGGCAAGGAGACATGACTCGATTCTCACAGTAGTAGACACTCTGATGAAGAGTGCTCACTTTATTCTTGTGCGTATGATGTATCAGGCACTTGACATTGGTAGAGTTTTCATCAGTGAGATTGTGAGACTGCATGGTGTGCCTAAGAGGATTATATCCGATCGAGGATCGGTGTTTACTAGACGATTTTGGATGAGTTTCCATGAGGCCTTGGGAACCCAACTTAACTTTAGTATTGCGTATCACTCGGAGACTGACGGGCAGACAGAGCGAATGAAACAAACCCTGGAAGACATGTTGTGCATGTACGTTATGGACCAACAAAAGTGTTGGGAATAATTCTTTCCACTAGTGGAATTCGCTTACAACAACAGTTACTAGAGCACCATTAAGATGGCGCCTTTCGAGTTTATTTACGGGCGACCATGTCAGATGCCCTTGAGTTGGGATCGGCTTGAGGATAGGGTCCTGGTGGGACAAGAAGCAATCCAAGAAATGAAAGAAAAAATTCAAACCATAAGACAAAGGATTAAAGAAGCGCAGGATTGACAGAAGAGTTATGCCGATGCGCACCGAGTCGACCGTAGTTACGAGGTCGACGATCGAGTATTCTTGCGGGTTAAACCGCATAAGAGTTCGATCAAGTTTGGAAAGGGAGCTAAACTCTCTCTTAGGTTTGTGGGACCCTTCGAGATTGTGGAGAGAAAGGGGCTCGTGGCCTATCGACTAGCCTTGCCTGATTCCTTGAGGCGTATGCACGATTTTTTTCATGTATCTATTTTGAGACATTATATTAGTGATCCTACACATATTATTGACATGAGTTCCTTGCAAGGATCAGACGAGGGGGCGCTCATGGTTGAGCCTGTCCGCATCTTGGATCATCGCGTTCGACAACTACGACATCGAACGGTAGATCAGGTCAAGGTCCAGTGGGACAATTATAGTCCGCACTTGGCGACCTGGGAGGACGCATATGATATGTGCCAACAATTTCCATTTTTGTTTGATAGATAGACATATGATACTGTGATACACTTATTTCGCCATTTATACTCTTAAACTTCAAGATGAAGTTTAGACCAAGAGGGGGTGTATGTAACATCCTGCTTTGGAACACTGAGCGGACTTATTCTTTGAGGATACTTGCTCGCAAGTGATCTGGATTATTATGCTATTAAAACATTTGACTTTGATTATGATGCATTAAGGGTAGATGACATGTTGTTTTACTACATTGACATAGACAGGTGTTATTGACTTGATTTTACTGAGTGTGTAGGGTTTTGGACCTTGAGGATGCAGAGACATCGATGGAACCCCTTGGACTCATGATCGATTCAGGGAGTGTGCCATTGGGGTTTGATTGTTTTACTGTGATATTAGTGCATATGACTAGATGATATGATATGGATATGTTTTGACATGATTTGTTGATGATGCAGGCTGACGATAGCTTGTCGACCAGACTCACATATGGAGTAAAGGGGTCGCACATGACTACTAGAGATGTTGAGGGAGAGGTGTGGACAACAGCCCTGCCACAACCTACTAGCACTCCCGCCATGGTTCGAACTGTAGGTTAACGATTACCTAGTTCGAGAGGATCGACGATGCCGTGAGGGCAGATTGCAACAGTCTCTCACGATGATTCTAAGGGGCGCGTAATAAGGCGGGGTCCTTATTCCTTAGGAGCCCTTAGTCTCCCACAAGTTCACCTGGAGGAATGTTGACTCCAGGGGTTATTTATGTCTACCAATCAGTCAAGAGGTGAGTGGCACCCTTGGAGCACGTAGTGCGTCCTGAAGGGCACGTCGCACAAGGAAACAAATGAGGCGAGTGGCACCCTTGGAGAACCTAGTGCGTCCTGAAGGGCATGTCGCATTGATGATGATAGAGGGATGAACCTAGATGGCCCCAAGGCAAATAACATGTTAAGAAATTTTAAAACAATTTCCCTAATTAAATGTCGCCCAGTACAAAATCTAAGTACTAAGTCTAAAATTTCGCTAGGGGTAAAATTTTTTCCACCTTTCAAAAAAAAAAAAAAAAAACCCCACTTAAGTAATAATTATGGTCTTCATAAAATTTTGTAACATGAAGGGAGTAAGAAATTAAATTATTCATAAGAAATAAAATATGTGGATATAAAGAGTAAAGAGGGAATTAATTATTTTATCATTTGATAATTTAAAAGATACTAAATTAATGATAAAAGGGAAAAGGGGTTATATTCCACACCTACCTTTTTGAGTTCTAAGTAAAAGAGGAAAGAGGGAAAATAAAAAAAATAGGAAACTAGGGAAAGGAGGTAACATAAAAAGGAAAAAGCGGGAAGTCAACTTAGTAAAGAATCCACATTTAAGAGCTTTCCAATTTTAAACTGAATTAGCAATTTCATAATAGGGAAAGCCTTTAAAACCTGTAAGGGAATCTAGGGACACCTAGGAGTGATTCTAGGAGTAACTCTAGGTGGGTGAGGGAAATAAAGATAATTACTTAATTAAAGAAATTAATTTATGGAGGAATGTAGGGGATGGGGGACACTTGTACGGAGAGGAAATTTTAGGAAATTATTTCTAAAACTTTAATTAAATGAGATTTTAGGAAAGAAAGGAAGTTCAAAACTCTATAAAATAAAGGAAGGAGAAGGATGAAGGATCGTCTTTTGTTTTCATAACGTTACGCTGCAAAAATATCGACTTGACTGATTTACTTGTGGGGAGTTAGGATACCCATCTCGGAGAGGAGTGGTAGCTCGGCCTTGCGAGGCGAGCTGGGAGCTAGATGTAACCTCTAGATAGTGTGTGTAGCCCCTTTGCGGCTTGGGGGGATAAGGGGGAAGAAGAGTACCCCTAGCGTTGGCTGGGAGGTATTGGTGAAGTCTCGACGGTCGGCAAGCGGGAGTGGCATGGAGCGCGGGATGTCATTCGAAGCAGGCGATCAGGCAAAGGTACACTCTTTTATTGTAGAGTAGAATGCATTAGGACTTATGCTTGGATATACCTATTGATTTGTAATTGGATTGAATGTTTAGATTGATAGTGGACCCCTTTTTCTTAGCCTAGCTGATTGTTTGGTTGATTGATTTCCCATGGCCTCATCCTCGCATGACTCGACAGCCCTGTGGTTTGACTATGACCCATGCGATTGTTTGCATTTCATCCCTAGCACGCCAGTCCTCGCCTGAGCAGTTGGCCAGGAGCCTGATCTACAGTCATCGCCTTAGCGTTAAAAGACCTATGGATCTCAACGCCCTGCTTTTCTGTGTGAGGATGGTGATGCGAAGGTGAACCTTTATCCTTCTCCCACTGTTGATGTTTTTTTCCAGTTTGACGACTTGTGTCCTTCAACACGGACTCTGCGTTTGGATTATCCTGCTTCCTTGTTGTTTATTTTCTGTGCCCTGACTGATAGAATCCCTGCGATCCCTTCGAGGAGTTAACCTTAGGGCCCTGACATTCTCTTACTATTCTCAGCATTTATGTATTGGTAATATGAAATGAAAGAATATTTAACTTAAAATCTGTGTATGGATCTTGTTGGATTGGATGGTTTTACTTTATTTATTTACTTTGGCGATATTAGATGGGCAACTGCTATAAAAAAAGGGGGTAACTTGGCCGTTGTAGTTCAGAATGGGTGAGAAATAATTATCCTTCATCGATTCCATTATGTGATGGCTGCAAAATTTTAGCCCTGCGTTGTTATTAATGGCCACTCTAGCCTTGCACCTTCCTCATTTCACTGGTGAAATTTTATTGTGTAATTATCTTTGCTGTGTAAATTTTACTATGTAAATTGTAAACTTTACTGTGTGAATTATACTATGTAAACTTTAGCCTTGCGCCACCATCCCTTAAATGGCGAAATTCACTGTGTAAAGATCATGATGGCAAATTCATTTCTGGCAATTCGTTTTTGTAATCACTGACTGCCTATTCTCTTTCACCGTTGAGCCTTCTCGTTCCTTTACTTATTAACAACCCTCTTCGCCTGATACACCTTATTCTTCCATGTTGCATAAATCGTACACACCTTATGCTTTTGATCCTTCTGTTTCAGATAATAGCGATTAGACTTTGTCTATTCCTTCGGCAGATAAAATGGGCCTTACCGGGACTGTAATTGTTGTTTTTTTTACTACTCTGTCAAACTTACCAGTCCTTGTTTTCCTTCATTTCACCCTTAATGACTGTCTATTCCTGAGGTGCGTAGTGCATGATTTTGGCCTCTTATGGATCCCTCCTTGGCGCTTGGTGTGTAGTCACTCTAGCTGCATGTGGTGTGTACTTGGCACTTGGCCTCAGACGCTTGATGACTGGTGAACTGAAATTGAAGATTAGCATTAAAAGCCCCAATAAATATCATATTTTTGCTAGGGAGTAACCGCGCGTTAAATTAACCACGAATGTTTTATAGCTGGGCGTTTACCCATGCGAATTTCATCACCAGGAAGGTCATGTTTACGGCATGTTCGTTCCCTTAATTTGTAACTGTTGAATTAAATTAAGATCTCTACGTTTTATACCTCTATTTCACTGACTGTGATGCTACAACAACGTTTTCGTTTTCCCCTTTGGTGTAATGTAATGCTTTACAGTCTTGGAAATTTTACCAATACTTACACTGCCACTTCTCACCTTTTG
>JASDQU010436534.1:44869-55450 GCA_032191745.1 Picea mariana
TGTTCGTTCCCTTAATTTGTAACTGTTGAATTAAATTAAGATCTCTACGTTTTATACCTCTATTTCACTGACTGTGATGCTACAACAACGTTTTCGTTTTCCCCTTTGGTGTAATGTAATGCTTTACAGTCTTGGAAATTTTACCAATACTTACACTGCCACTTCTCACCTTTTGGGACAACCGATATGGGGTTTTGTTACGTTTAAATTTTACCTCTAAATTTTACCACCTCGCAGTAATTCTCCCTTACTACACATGGAAATAATATCATTAATGCTTATGGAAGTCAAAAATGATTCTGACGAAGTGACAGTGTGAAAGGCAGTAAATTCTATTGGTTAGTAGAAACGACAATTGGAATGACATGTGATTTTGCAGTAAGTTTCTTTTAAAAAAATGGAAATTGACGGTTGTTTTCCTTATTTCAATTATACAATTACAAACATGAAATGCATTTCTATGATGATCCTATATGTTTCTTTATTAAATGAAGTCATGCAATGCTTTTTCCATGATTCCTATGTTAAATTGGAAATGTCCTTATTGAAAAGGAACTTGTGAAAGTTTATTATGCTATTCACGCAAGGATTCTATATACGTTTCACTTTTATGCTCAGGTGAAATCGCCTTTCGTTTGAATGGTTTTTTTTAAAATCCAGTAGACATCTTTGTCATCATTTTTGAAGATAATGACGTATTTGATACTGCTTGAGATATAACAATATAAATTATAGTTTTTTTTTGTTGTTGTCTCAGATTTGGATTTCCTTACTTATAAGTGCAATAACTTGAAAGACTTAATAGAACACCTATTTTTGTTATCTTTATTAGTATTTGTTTCACTAATTAGTTGCACACAACAACCGAGAGTCATTTTCTATTTCAACCTTTATCTATTCGTGGATTGATTTGTTATTCATTTTAAAAAAACAAAATTGAAAAAGATTTATTTTTAAGAAGAAATTCAATGCCCCTCAATCTACGTTGTTTAAATTTTTGAAGAAATTCATTGTCCCTCAATCTCTATTGTTAAAAAAGGTGTGTTCACTATTAGGTTGTTGTTATAAATAGAAAATAAAAAGATTGAACATTCAAAATCATTCCCATCTTGTTGAATAAAAGAAAGTTGAAATTTAAAATATTTTTAATGCAAGAGTTGTTTCTAAAACAATTGGAAGTTTAGAATATTGTTTCTATTTTCATCTTCGTATTTCCTTATCTTGGAATGTAGATAACTTGGAAAATGATCAAATTTTGGTTTCATTGGGATGCATGATGTTGTCCTTAGCTTAGTAGGCTTGGTCTACTTGTGTCGGGCGGGACGTAGACACCTTCTTGTTCCTCAAAATAGTCGCCAGGCCTGAGACCTTTCATGGTCAAAATCGATGAGAACTTGGGCTTGAGTGTTGCTTATGTGTCTTGGAGGTCCTAACCATTGCAGGGTAGGACGGGTGGGTAGTTAGTCTTATTTTTGTTGTCGGTTGATTGTCGTTCATTGGTTTTGGATGCTTGATGTGCATCTTAGGTCGTTATGTGGTGGTCACAGTTGCATGAGTCATGTTCATCGTAGTGTTGCGACGCAAAGTAGAATGCCTTTATTACCCTTGTACACATGCGCACACACACACACAAAAAAAATGCACTTGTTATAAGAGGCTTGTTGATGTATGAAACGGGAGGTCTTTCACACTCTCAAACTATGAAAAAATGCATGAAATAATGTGATGTTAGAGTGTAAACCCAAATACATAAGTTTGACGATAATAAAAATTATGTTGTGTTCTCCCTAACCTTCTTAAGAATCCCACCTAGAGCATTAATACTACAAATTATACGTCTCTTTGGTCTTGGGATTGGGATGAGGTAGGGATAAATATAACTATGGGGAATTCTCAAATTATTTGAAAATTATTGTAACACTAATGTCAATTTTGCTTAAACAAGAAGAAGAAAGTGAAAGAATATGATAAATGGAGTATGATAAATGAAGTAGGGGGAAAGATAGATATGGGGAATTCTAAGAATATTTTCAAAGTATTGTAATAGTGATGACAATGTTGTTAAAAACAAGGAGATGACATTGGAAGAGTACGCTAGATAAAGATGCATATAACTCGGAAAAAGGGGAATGTTCATTCTAGAGAATAAATGAGTGAGGATTTGATGATGTTATGAATTGAATGAACATATTTAAAATTTTCATTGTTGTAATCCCAATGTTATGTTTTGTCTTGTTGACAAGGTTAATTTTGTGTCACCAACACTGAATGGAGTTTTTAATCCCAAACATAATCATTAAATAATTTTATGTGAAACAAAGAAAAACTATGCATTATATTTAGGATGAGTTTGACCAAACTTGTTAAATATTGGTGGATTGTTAATATATATACATTTACTTCTTAATTATGTGTTTTGTTTCAATTATCTATTGTATTAGTGAGAATACCATGAATTAAACACTAAGTGGTTGAGATGTTTGCGAATGTGATGAAATAATAATCATATTAGATACCACATTTATAACCATGTCATGAATTTTAACATGCAATAAAGAACTGTGAATCAACATGTTAGATACCTTTAGAGAGATGGAATATGTGAACATGAAAAAAGAGAGATGACCTAATTTTCTTGGGTTCTCTAAATTTCTATTATTTTCTCTTGAAAATTTACATTGAGCAACTCATTTGTAATTAATATTACTAATAAGCTCCCAATGTCATCACAATTACATCCATAACTATTCCTACTTGTTCTGGTTTTCTATAGAGCTAAAAGCGGATGTAAATGTAACAAAGGAAATGACATTATGATGAGAGTGAGAGGCATATATAACAAAGAAAATGAAATTATGGTGAGTGTGGGATTAAAAAACATGAAGTATGTCAACTAAAGGTGATGTTGATTCTCATATTGACAAGAATCGACAATGCTCATAACACATGAATCCATGTGGGGATTCACAAAGACAAAGTGTCTAAGCTTCTTTGGAAAGATTTCATTAAGTGACACATAATATAATGCATACACCAATATGGTGGTAAGATATTTATCTAGGTGTGAGCTATGTGATGGATTTAATGCTTTGGATGGGTAGAATGTATTAGGGAATAGATAAGAGTAAACTATAATAAATATTATTTTAGTATATAGATGTCAAAGACAAGTATTGTGTAATGAAACAATGCTCATTGAATTACCAAACATTGAAAGTGAGGACATTGGTGAGTTATTGAAAATCTAGCCCTTCTTTTGTTATTTTATGATGTTTCTTGTCCATCATAAATGAAAAGTTATTTCAAAAGTTTACATTTTATTTGAAGGGTGTTTTCCTAATTACCCTTCTAGCATGGGTTTGAACCCCTTAGAATGGATGTGAAGGGTTCAATTTTTATCACTGATGGGGAAGAAGTTTTTCATTCACTATTACATGAATTTAAACACAAGAGTCCAAAATGCACCCTTAGTGGGTAGGCATATTGGCATGTGTGAGTTCGGTCTCATTAGATTAAGTGACTAAATCGTGAGGGTTCTCAAGTCTTTCCTCAAATTTGAGATGTTGGATCTTTTTGGGCCCCTCCTTAAAATTGAGACATTAAACATTATGTAAATATTCTGGTTCCATTTTTTTCGAGAATATTAAAAATGATTATTCTTATAGAAACCTCAACTTGGTTAATAAGAAAAAATATTTCAAAATGTAAATAATGATTTTTTTAGTTTGATTTTTAACTCATTTACATTGTTAATAAATTAATTGTTTACAAGTAACATCATCTTAAGAAGTTTCACTATATACTTTGTAAATTTGAAATTAAATGTCATTAGATACCATTTCATTTCAATTTTATGATAATCTATACACATGATTTGTGGAAGACCTAATAGACTATCTCATTCCTATCACACATTTTACAACATTTCTATAATATAAACGCCACTTATCAACTCACAAAAAATATTCACATTAACACTGAAATTTAAATGAAATCTCCATGTAACACTTTTACATTTAACTTAAAGTTAAGACCTTATAATTCCTATTCCAATACCATCTCTTAAACTTTGAAGACATTATTTGAACTTTTTTTTGTCAAATTCTCAAACCTATGTCCTACAAATCATTGGAGTGGATTCTACACATTCTCATCNCTCACAAAAAATATTCACATTAACACTGAAATTTAAATGAAATCTCCATGTAACACTTTTACATTTAACTTAAAGTTAAGACCTTATAATTCCTATTCCAATACCATCTCTTAAACTTTGAAGACACTATTTGAACTTTTTTTTGTCAAATTCTCAAACCTATGTCCTACAAATCATTGGAGTGGATTCTACACATTCTCATCAACAAATATAGTCATATATATATATAATATAGATATTGTTTGTGACATATATGGAAACATTAACTTCAAGTGCATGAAAATAGGAAATATATATACTTTCATATGGCATCAATACATTGTTAGAGATACTTTTTCACTTTGTTTTTCTTCAACTTGTCATTATACAATTCTATATAGGAAAGACTGATTATTTCCAATCACATGACATAAAAAATTGCAAACAATTACAAGGTAGGTAGATTCCATTGAAGCTCACACACAATTTTGTCGTTCAATTCACCTGCTTCAACAAATTCAAGAGCAATACATATTTTTTTTTACTCATTAAAACTTGTTTTAGTGATAAACTAGTTATATTTAAATAAACCAATATTGTTCCAAAATATAACCAAAACTATATAAGCTTTTAAAAAAAATTACTAATCTTGAAATCCTGTCACAAATTCAACTTGGGAATGCTCATTCTCAACATCCAAGAGTTGAAACTAGGCATATGATATACCATTACAAAGATATAAAAAAACTTACATTATCACTGGTCCTAATTTTCTCTCTATGTATGATTCAATATAGAATCTAATCAATGAAGTCACAACTATAAAATTTCACCCTGTAGGCGATGTGCAACTTGCGCCCTTCATAGACTAGGAATACATACATAAAATTGGGAAAATTAGGACAAAATACAAATATTATACCAATGAACCCTTGGATTTTTTCAAATTGAATTTATTTTATAACATATACAAGAAATGGCTCACATGGACCCTGACTAGTGACTAGAGAAAGGGGCCAATGTTGATATTTTTGGAAAATGTGCATACATCTCCTAAAATATGACCTAATAAATATGGAGATAAACTTTTCTAATATGGGATGATTTCAAAAATAAAAATAATATGGGTATGGCATCCATAAAGGCCAAATAATTGGGTTCTCAAAACAAGCCAAACAAGGCTAAATTGAATCCAAATACACATCGACAAGATCTTATAGGTCACTATGGCCTTAATGGTTTCCATAAATGATATTAAATACTAAGAAGGATACCTCAGAAATTATGTGACAGGTCAACAAAGGGTCTGGGTCAAGTGGTTTCATTTGGGTGAATATTGTTACCATACTACTCACCACATGTCTATCGGTATGTCTTCTTTCATAGAACTATATGGCTATGCTTCGCTCACCTTCATGGAGATTTCTCTTGGAGATAGTAGAGCCCCTATGGCTAAGGAGTGGATACATGAGAGTCAAGAAATAATAAGGGAGCTCAAGGATCATTTGAAAAGAGCCCAAAACCAACATAATCTTTATGTAGATAAACATAGAGTGGAGTGCAATTTTGATGTGGGGGACTTAGTCTACCTAAGGCTCCAACCATACAAGTAGGATTCCATAAAAAAAGTTGGCATTGAGAAGCTCAAACCTCATTTTTATGGACCATACAGGGTAAACATGAAGGTGGGAGAAGCTTCATATGAGATAGAGTTACCACCTGGGAGCAAGATTCATAATGTATTCCATGTTTCATGCCTAAAGAAAGAATTGGGACACCATGTTACTGCTAATGAAGAGTTTCCACTTATTAATGAGAAAGGCCAATTGATTTTGATATGAGAGGATATATTGGATATGAGGGAGAAAAAACTAAGAAACAAGAGCATCAAGGAATAGCTTACCAAATGGAAGAATTTTCCAATAGAGGATGCCACTTGGGAGTGTGAACATGTTTTGCAACATCTGAGTTCGGAATTGCTTGTGGGAAAGCAATTTCTGGTAGGGGAGACTGTAATGTCCCCTTCCATGTGATATTGACCATAGGGGACTTAGTAGCCTAGTTGTTTCCCCTAGGATATAGTCTCACTAAGGAAAAAGGGACTAAGAGGATAAAAAGGGGGTCACCAAATAATTAAAGTTAATTACAAAAGGTGACAAAGATTAAAAAAGAAAAAGGTAAAGTGGCCTTATGGAATAATTGGAGAAAAGAACATTATAAAACCTAAATAATAATTTAAGTGAGAATTAATATATGGGATAAAAGGAAGGAGGGCGACTTGCTCAAGTCATTCTTGATCATTTCTCACTTGTATCTTTAAGCTCTACAACTTGGGGGTTTTGAGGGTTTTGAGTGAACACATCCTAGAGATCAACAAGGAGGTGGAATATTCCGCTGTTCCTGATCCAAGATTGGCCAATGTGGTAAAAGGTTTCTCCCTCACCATTCTACATAGTTTTAGATCAGTTTGCAGTAGTGATTTGTAGAGTCAGGGCACCATTTTGAGGGTTTCTATAGGATTGGGGTGCACTGCTAAGGAAAGAGAAGCTCGTTTTTCCTAGAGGACAATGGATCTAGATTAGATCTCACCACATGAGGTTTTTCCATCCCTGGGTGAATTTTCTTTTTAGTTTGTGAGGGTTTATCACATCATAATTATTTATTATTGAAGCTGGGTGAATTTCTAAAGGAGGGTGCACTTGTCCTTAGAGATACAAAGCTTTGGAGGGTCAAATCTACAACTACATCTAGGGAATCTCTTCTTATGAGTTTATCATCTTCATATCTACACATTTTTAGCCATTTTCATGATTTTAGAGGATAGATCTAGCAGGGCCAAAATTCCTAGGAGAGTTACCAGATAGAGAGTGGTGCAACTTAGCCAGAGAAACCAAGTATAGAACATAAGGGAAATAAATTGATATTTTATATATTGCATGTAGATGTTGGGAGTTTATGAGAGATAATATATCTCTATTTTTATTGTATCTTGGAGCTATTCTCATCCACACACATTATTTTTCCATATCTATTTCATATATGTCCATCTCTTGTAGTGAGGTCAACTATATATTTAAATAAAATGAAGTTATGAGATGTTTGTGGCTATTTTATTGTATCTGGTTATGTATCCATTGTTACTATATTTCCATCATTTACATGCTATAAAAACTCTATAAATCCACCCAACACAACTTAGAAGAAAAAAACAACAAACTATTTGAAAAAATACCACCAGAAAAACAATAATCCATTAAATTCCTAGTAAATCTATTTGAGAATTTTATAGTCCACCATTGCTTGAGATTCATCTTGATTGAATTTCTCTGTCTCTCGAATTAGAGGCTGCAAAACTTGATAGGAGGCTTGCGATCCTTCAAAGGGAATTGGGTTGGGTTTCTTTGGAATGATAGATTGGTTGTGCTTTTCGAGGGACCAAATCTATTCAGAATGCATGTTTACCTTTCAGAGGATGATTTCCATGTCTCTTTATCTCTCCTATCTTCCATGTCCTGTAAATTTTGTTCCAATTGGGCATGAGATGAAAAAAGATCCACCAAATCCTATTATTGCAATTTTGTCTTTGATGCCTCTATTTCGCAACTGCTGCAGTGGTAAGGCGACAAGGTCCTTCGCCTGAGATATTTTTTCCAAAGAGATATTTGATTTTCCTTTTGTCCACGAAGCTAAAAAAATATGGAATTTCCTTGGATCATTAAACTATTTCATTGAATAGAAGGAGCCTCATTTATTGTAATAATACCTTGACCTAACTCTTTTGCATTCTTGACTAAAAGACCGGGTTCTGTTTTTCTCCTCCAGTTGAATCTGGTTATATTTCTAGTTTTTTTTGCTCAGAATTATTCTGAAGGCTATATTGTGAGCTTTTATTGAGCTTGCGTAATCCTTTTCTTATCAAATCTGAGTCAAATTCCCAGTCCTCAATGATCATAACCCTCATGGATTTGTTTTCCTTCAACAATTCCATTCTCATGTACACTGCCAATACTTCTACTTGATTTTTTGAATTGAACCCCAAACCCATGAATAATTCATGATCCATTTTCCATCAAATTCATAGATGAACCCCTTTCCCTCTCTCTCCCTCCCAACCCTATAAATCAATTATAATTTTAAGAATTTTTTTTATAGTTATATTTATTTTTTATAGTTATATTAAATAAATTTATCATATTTATATAAAAAATATTAAAAACCTAACAAAATGTAAACTGCAAACCTTTACCATTTAAAAATAGATTATTACAAATACTTTTATACTATAATTTATGCTTAAAATACTATTTAATATAATAAATTCAAATAAATTAATAATATTTTAATATGTAAAAAATTTAACATGTGGCAAAATTATTTTTTATCTCGAAATTGATTGAAAGTCAATAAGTTTTTGATTCTTACCATAGTATTTAGTAAGCATACGAATATACCCCCAAATAAAGAATAATAGAGAATTTGACAAATGACATAGTTTATAGAAAATATTCCCATAGATAGAGAATAATAGAGAACTCATTAAATTTGTGTGTGGATGAGATTTCTGTATATATCCAATAAGGGTATAATAATAAATGTTGAAAGTAAAATTAAAATAATGGAACAATTAGGAGAAAATTAAAATCAATTGAATTTTTTTTGTTAATTGTCTAAATATGACTTTTGTTGTGCATTTTGAAGGAAGAGCATCGTCTTGTAGGTGTCAGACTCGCTGCAGGGTTTTTGTTGTTGCATCATCAGAAAAAATCACTAAATAGAATATGGTAATCAGATGGATGCATTAGCTTGAGTTCGTCATCTATGGATGATGGAAGAAAGAAGCTGCAATTAAACTAGCCTGTGTCATTGACACTAGATTGACGATCAAAATAACCCATGTAACAATAAATTTTTTTTTTGTAATGTTCACCGACAAAATTCTATTATAGTTTTAAAATATCATACAATACAGAAGCCCTTGTTTTTGGATTTCCACTTGGGAAAATAGACCAACAACAAAGGTAGATATCATCCGACCAAATATACTGTTTATGGAGAGTCCAAAAAAAATTAAAAACCAGNGATCAAAATAACCCATGTAACAATAATTTTTTTTTTGTAATGTTCACCGACAAAATTCTATTATAGTTTTAAAATATCATACAATACAGAAGCCCTTGTTTTTGGATTTCCACTTGGGAAAATAGACCAACAACAAAGGTAGATATCATCCGACCAAATATACTGTTTATGGAGAGTCCAAAAATAATTAAAAACCAGAGTTTTGTTGAAAGTACCATGCTTATAACTACTGAAAACTATCATTTAAAATAAAAAGGATTGCTGGGAAACCAACTTCATGGGACCAAAGGCCGCTCTCTAGAGGTCTGAGGGTGAGCCGATTGAGTTTCATGGTGCCCTGAAGGCTGATGACTAGCTGTTTTAGGGAGGCAGGATAGGATCTCTCAAACCATCAAGTAGAGGTTGTCGAGCTAGAGTTGGACCGTGTTTTGTGTGTCTTATCTAGTTTGAATATTTTGGCTCAAAATATTCTTTAGGTGACAATAGAGTTTGAAAATACTCTAGTATTGAGTGTCCCTGCCCTTGGTGTGGCCAACATCTGGGACCCATTGGATAATGGCCTCAGATATTTCTGTATCCATAGTCATCTCTCGTTCCTCACTGACCATGTCTTATGCTTCATCCAGAGCTCTCTAGAATCATTGAGGGGTGTTTGAAGTGTAGTTCCTAGCGACGTTAAATGTCTCCTATTTGACTGAAGATTCTATTACCCGCTCTTCATGATGCCTCAAATAGGAATATCCAGGGAGACTCGATCTGCGTTTATAACCAGCGGAATAACCATGCCTCGGGGACATGGTGTCTTTGATAATGGCCCAAATCTAAGGGTGGTACCATATTGAGAGAGGATTTCCCAGATATCCTTCGCTAACAACGGAGGGGGACTGAAAGGTATGAGACAGGCTCTCGAGCAACAAGTCAGCATCAAAATTTTACTAAATGTCAAGTTCCTATATTGAGGAGAGGGGATCATCATATGAGAGGTTATCAAAGGGATGAGAGTGAGTCTGAGAATCTAGAGGACGCCCCATTACTCTCATTTATTTATGTTTTACCTCCGCCTAGATGGCCCTGCCTTAGGTTTCCTCCCAAATCCTTAGCCACATGGGAGAACTGTTGTTCCCTTCTTTTCTCATCCTCGGGATTGGGTGCATTCAATAAATTTCTTAACTGTTAATGGTGGGTGCTGGCGCGAGAGTCCCACCTTCCTTTGCTAGCTGGCATTTAGGCATCAATGATGCTTTTCCCTTGGTTTTGGTGCTTGTCCTTTTGAATATCTCGAGGTCATCCTATTGGATCTCTCCCCCTAGCCTCTCATGAGAGTTCCCTTGCATTAAATGTTATCTTGGGATTCTCAAGGCATGGTA
>JASDQU010436534.1:55775-68722 GCA_032191745.1 Picea mariana
CCATTCACATATTTTAATATTGCCTCTTATTTAAATGCATGATGCCTGTTTTCGTATTGTATTATCCCAATCACAAAGCTTGTGTGACAATGATATTAACCACCAAAAGCATGATATTTGCATGAATTGAGATATGTCAAAAAAATGTATGATTTATTAAAATTGATAGATATTTGATATGGAAGTGAATCATGATGTATTAGATGGATGGTGACGGGATTAGTGATAAAATTTAGAAGGCTATTAAAATTTTAAATAAAAGGTTATATGTTAATTTAATTTTTTTATAATGAAAAGTTGAAAAAATAATTGTATTTCAATAAAAGTAAATTAAATATACGCTTAAAAATATTTAAATAAAATATTGTTCTTCCAATTATTTAAATTAAATTTAACTATTTAAATAATTTGAAATTTCAATAAAAAAGTAATAAGTATATTTTGTAATTTCAAACATAACATTTTGATGATTTATATATACATTAATAATAATAATAATAATTATTCATAAATTTTGAAATTTTTTGAGGATTTTTGAAGTGTTAAAAATGACAATATAAAATTTTAAACACAATCATAAAATCAAACATTTTTGTGGACACCCATATACAAGAAGATATAATGTATGTATCCATATGATGCATGAGCAATGCATCTTATATAGGATATAATCTATGTATCCATATGATGTATGAGAACTACATCTTATATTCATATTTTTAGCATACCCCAATCATGCTTAACCATGGGAGTCATGTCCATTCTATATCTCTTTAGAAAATAAGAAGAAATGACCATAGGCCTTTGCTGAAGGGTGATAATTCTATCAAAACACTATAAAAAAAATGAAGATACCCTACTTGCTTTGTAGGCCTCTATCAAAATGACAATCTAGTAGATTGCATTCACTACTTATTATTTAGGCTAAGAATTTTATGATTTGGAGATTTCCAAGATCCATACAAGCACCAAACTAAATGAAATTACTCATTAAGACAACCAATTATATTATTTTTATAGAGGATTTTGATTGTTCACTTTATCTCTCAAACTATGAAAAAATGCATGAAATAATGTGATGTTAGAGTGTAAACCCAAATACATAAGTTTGACGATAATAAAAATTATGTTGTGTTCTCCCTAACCTTCTTAAGAATCCCACCCAGAGCATTAATACTACAAATTATACGTCTCTTTGGTCTTGGGATTGGGACGAGGTAGGGAGAAATATAACTATGGGGAATTCTCAAATTATTTGCAAAGTATTGTAACACTAATGCAATTTTGCTTAAACGAGAAGAAGAAAGTGAAAGAGTATGATAAATGAAGTAGGGGAAAGATATATATGGAGAATTCTAAGAATATTTTCAAAGTATTGTAATAGTGATGACAATGTTGTTAAAAACAAGGAGACGACACTGAAAGAGTACACTAGATAAATATGCATATAACTTGGAAAAGGGGAATGATCATTCTAGAAAATAAATGAGTGAGGATTTGATGATGTTATAAATTGAATGAACATATTTAAAATTTTCATTGTTGTAATCCCAATTTTATGTTTTGTGTTGTTGACAAGGTTAATTTTGTGTCACCAACACTGAATAGAGTTTTTAATCCCAAACATAATCATTAAATAATTTTATGTGAAACAAAGAAACACTATGCATTATATTTAGGATGAGTTTGACCAAACTTGTTAAATATTGGTGGATTGTTAAGATATATACATTTACTTCTTAATTATGTGTTTTGTTTCAATTATCTATTGTATTAGTGAAAATACCATGAATTAAACACTAAGTGGTTGAGATGTTTTTGAATGTGACAAAATAATAATCGTATTAGATACCACATTTATAACCATGTCATGAATTTTAACATGCAATAAAGAACTGTGAATCAACATGTTAGATACTTTTAGAGAGATGGAATATGTGAACATGAAAAAAGAGAGATGACCTAATTTTCTTGGGTTCTCTAAATTTATCTTATTTTCTCTTCAATATTTACATTGAACAACTCATATGTAATTAATCTTACTAATAAGCTCCCAATGTCATCACAATTACATCCATAACTATTCCTACTTGTTCTGGTTTTCTATAGAGCTAAGAGCAGATGTAAATGTAACAAAGGAAATGACATTATGGTGAGAGTGAGAGGCATAGATAACAAAGAAAATGACATTATGGTGAGTGTGGGATTAAAAAACATGAAGCATGTAAACTAAAGGTGATGTTGATTCTCATATTGACAAGAATCGACAATGCTCATAACACATGAATCCATGTGGGGATTCACAAAGACAAAGTGTCTAAGTTTCTTTGGAAAGATTTCATTAAGTGACACATAATATAATGCATACACCAATATGGTGGTAAGATATTTATCTAGGTGTGAGCTATGTGATGGATTTACTGCTTTGGATGGGTAGAATGTATTAGGGAATAGATAAGAGTAAACTATAATAAATATTATTTTAGTCTATAGATGTCAAAGACAAGTATTGTGTAATGAAACAATGCTCATTGAATTACCAAACATTGAAAGTGAGGACACTGATGAGTTATTGAAAATCTAGCCCTTCTTTTGTTATTTTATGATGTTTGTTGTCCATCATAAATGAAAAGTTATTTCAAAAGTTTACATTTTATTTGAAGGGTGTTTTCCTAATTACCCTTCTAGCATGGGTTTGAACCCCTTAGAATGGATGTGAAGGGTTCAATTTTCATCACTGATGGGGAAAAAGTTGTTCATTCACTATTACATGAATTTAAACACAAGAGTCCAAAATGCACCCTCAGTGGGTAGGCATATTGGCATGTGTGGGTTCGGTCTCATTAGATTAAGTGACTAAATCGTGAGGGTTCTCAAGTTTTTCTTCAAAATTGAGATGTTGGATCTTTTTGGGCCCCTCCTTAAAATTGAGACATTAAACATTATGTGAATATTCTGGTTCCATTTTTTTCAAGAATATTAAAAATGATTATTCTTATAAAAACCTCAACTTGGTTAATAAGAAAAAATATTTCAAAATGTAGATAATGATTTTTTTTTTAAATTTGATTTTTAATTTATTTACATTGTTAATAAATTAATTGTTTACAAGTAACATGATCCTAAGAAGTTTCACTATATACTTTGTAACTTTGAAATTAAATGTCATTAGATACCATTTCATTTCAATTTTATGATAATCTATACACATGATTTGTGGAAGACCTAACAGACTATCTCATTCCTATCACACATTTTACAACATTTCTATAATATAAACACCACTCATCAATTCACAAAAAAATATTCGCATTAACACTGAAATTTAAATGAAATCTCCATGTAACACTTTTACATTTAGCTTAAAGTTAAGACCTTATAATGCCTATTCCAATACCATCTCTTAAACTTTGAAGAAACTATTTGAACTTTTTTGTCAAATTCTCAAACCTATGTCCTACAAACCATTGGAGTGGATTCTACACACATTCTCATCAACAAATAAAGTCATATATATAATATAGATATTGTTTGTGACATATATGGAAACATTAACTTCAAGTGCATGAAAATAGGAAAGATATATGCTTTCCTATGGCATCAATACATTGTTAGAGATACTTTTTCACTTTGTTTTCCTTCAACTTGTCATTATATAATTCTATATAGGAAAGACCGATTATTGCCAATCACATGACATAAAAAATTGCAAACAATTACAAGGTAGGTAGATTCCATTGAAGCTCACACACGATTTTGTCGTTCAATTCCCCTGCTTCAACAAATTCAAGATCAATACATATTTCTTTTTACTAATTAAAACTTGTTTTAGTGATAAACTAGTTATATTTAAATAAACCGATATTGATCCAAAATATAACCAAAACTATATAAGCTTTTCAAAAAAATTACTAATCTTGAAATCCTGTTACAAATTCAACTTGGGAATGCTCATTCTCAACATCCAAGAGTTGAAACTAGGCATATGATATACCATTACAAAGATATAAAAAAAACTTACATTATCACCGGTCCTAATTTTCTCTCTATGTATGATTCAATATAGAATCTAATCAATGAAGTCACAACTATAAAATTTCACCCCGTAGGCGATGTGTAACTTGCGCCCTTCATAGACTAGGCATACATACACAAAATTGGGAAAATTAGGACAAAATACAAATATTATACCAGTGGACCTTTGGATTTTCTCAAA
The DNA here is from genome assembly GCA_032191745.1 of Picea mariana. Classification (NCBI taxonomy): domain Eukaryota; kingdom Viridiplantae; phylum Streptophyta; class Pinopsida; order Pinales; family Pinaceae; genus Picea; species Picea mariana. The sequence goes on from JASDQU010436534.1 coordinate 59,992, forward strand.
TTGAATTTATTTTATAATATATGCAAGAAATGGCTCACATGGACCCTGACCAGTGACTAGAGAAAGGGGCCAATGTTGATATTTTTGCAAACTGTGCATACATCTCCTAAAATATGACCTAATAAATATGGAAATAAACTTTTCTAATATGGGATGATTTCAAAAATCAAAATAATATGGGTATGGCATCCATAAAGGCCAAATAATTGGGTTGTCAAAACAAGCCAAACAAGGCTAAATTGAATCCAAATACACATCGACAAGATCCTATAGGTCACTATGGCCTTAATGGTTTCCACGAATGATATTAAATATTATGAAGGATACCTCAGAAATTATGTGACAGGTCAACAAAGGGCGTGGGTCAAGTGGTTTCATTTGGGTGAATATTGTTACCATACTACTCACCACATGTATGTCGGTATCTCTTCTTTCATAGAACTATATGGCTATGCTTCGCTCACCTTCATGGAGATTTATCTTGGAGATAGTAGAGCCCCTATGGCTAAGGAGTGGATACATGAGAGTCAAGAAATAATTAGGGAGCTCAAGGGTCATTTGAAAAGAGCCCAAAACTAGTATAATCTTTATGTAGATAAACATAGAGTGGAGCACAATTTTGATGTGGGGGACTTAGTCTGCCTAAGGCTCCAACCATACAGGTAGGATTCCATAAAAAAAGGTGGCACTGAGAAGCTCAAACCTCATTTTTATGGACCATACAGGATAAGCATGAAGGTGGGAGCAATTGCATATGAGATAGAGTTACCACCTGGGAGAAAGATTCATAATGTTTTCCATGTGTCATGCCTAAAGAAAGAAATGGGACAACATGTTACTGCTAATGAAGAGTTTCCACTTGTTAATGAGAAAGGCCAATTGATTTTGATATGAGAGGAGATATTGGATATGAGGGAGAAAAAACTAGGAAACAAGAGCATCAAGGAATAGCTTACCAAATGGAAGAATTTTCCAATAGAGGATGCCACTTGGGAGTGTGAACATGATTTGCAGCATCTGAGTTCGGAATTGCTTGTGGGCAAGCAATTTCCAGTAGGGGAGACTATAATGTCCCCTTCCATGTGATATTGACCATAGGGGACTTAGTAGCCTAGTTGTTTCCCCTAGGATATAGTCTCACTAAGGAAAAAGGGACTAAGAGGGTAAAAAGGGGGTCACCAAATAATTAAAATTAATTAAAGTTAATGACAAAAGGTGACAAAGATTAAAAAAGAAAAAGGTAAAGTGATCTTATGGAATAATTGGAGAAAAGAACATTACAAAGCCTAAATAATAATTTAAGTGAGAATTAATATATGGGATAAAAGGAAGGAGGGCGACTTGTTCAAGTCATTCTTGATCATTTCTCACTTGTATCTTTAAGCTCTACAACTTGGGTGTTTTGAGGGTTTTGAGTGAACAAATCCTAGAGATCAACAAGGAGGTGAAATATTCCTTTGTTCCTGATCCAAGATTGGCCAATGTGGTGAAAGGTTTCTCCCTCACCATTATACACAGTTTTAGATCAGTTTGCAGTAGTGATTTGTAGAGTTAGGGCACCATTTTGAGGGTTTCTATAGGATTGGGGTGCATTGCTAAGGAAAGAGAAGCTCGTTTTTCCTAGAGGACAATGGATCTAGATTAGATCTCACCACATGAGGTTTTTCCATCCCTGGGTGAATTTTCCCTACAGTTTGTGAGGGTTTATCACATCATAATTATTTATTATTGAAGCTAGGCGAATTTCTAAAGGAGGGTGCACTTGTCCTTAGAGATACAAAGCTTTGGAGGGTCAAATCTACAACTACATCTAGGGAATCTCTTCTTATGAGTTTATCATCTTCATATCTACACATTTGTAGCCATTTTCAGGATTTTGGAGGATAGATCTAGCAGGGCCAAAATTCCTAGGAGAGTTACCAGACAGAGAGGGATGCAACTCAGCCAGAGAAGCCAACTATAGAACAGAAGGGAAATAAATTGATATTTTATATCTTGCATGTAGATGTTGGGAGTTTAGGAGAGATTATATATCTCTATTTTTATTGTATCTTGGAGCTATTCTCAACCACACACATTATTTTTTCATATCTATTTCATATATGTCCATCTCTTCTCTTGTAGTGAGGTCAACTATATATTTAAATAAAATGAAGTTCTAAAATATTTGTGGCTATTTTATTGTGTTATTTATATTGTATTTGGTTGTATATCCATTATTTCTATATTTCCATCATTTACTTGCTATAAAAACTCTATAAATCCACCCAACACAACTTAGAAGGAAAAGACAACAAATTATTTGACAAAATACCACCAGAAAAACAATGATCCATTAAATTCCTAGTAAATCTATTTGAGAATTTTATAGTCCACCATTGCTTGAGATTCATCTTGATTGAATTGCTCTGTCTCTCGAATTAGAGGCTGCAAAACTTCACAGGAGGCTTGCGATCCTTCAAAGGGAATTGGGTTGGGCTGCTCTGGAATGCTAGAATGCTAAATTGGCTGTGCTTTTCGAGGGACCAAATCTGTTGAGAATGCCTGTTTATCTTTCAGAGGACGATTTCCATGTCTCTTTATCTCTCCTATCTTCCATGTCCTGTAACTTTTGTTCCAATTTGGCATGAGATGCACAAAGATCCACCAAATCCTATTATTGCAGTTTTGTCTTTGATGCCTCCATTTCGCCTATTATTGCAGTTTTGTCTTTGATGCCTCCATTTCGCAACTGCTGCAGTGGTAAGGCGACAGGCTCCTTCGCCACATGTAGAGATATGAGCTGATGTTGCAAGCAGTGAACCATACAGGAAGATGACTGAGAAACCCGACAAAACAGAGAAGAGATATATTACCAAGCAAATTCCAATCTATATCCATTCCAATGCCTTCACCGAATTTAGATGTCTGGGGTCTGACGCCCAAGGTAGTGCACGCGGGGAGTTGAGGGGCCATGGATAAAAATAATGATTGAATTTGGTACTGCAAATCAAATTTGGTTCTGCTTGATTTTTTTAATTGAACCCCAAACCCATGAATAATTCATGATCCATTTTCCATCAAATTCATAGATGAATCCCTCTCCCTCCCAACCCTATAAATCAATTATAATTTTAAGAATTTTTTTTTATAGTTATATTAAATAATTTTTAACAATTTATCATATTTATATAAAAAAATATTAAAAACCTAGTAAAATGTAAACTGCAAACATTTACCATTCTAACATAGATTATTACAAATACTTTTATACTATAATTTATGTTTAAAATACTATTTAATATAATAAATTCAAATAAATTAATAATATTTTAATATGTAAAAAATTAAACATGTGGCAAAATTAATTTTTATCTCAAAATTGATTGAAAGTCATTAAGTTTTTTATTCTTACCATAGTATTTAGTAAGCATACAAATATACCCCAAATAAAGAATAATAGAGAATTTGACGAATGACATAGTTTATATAGAAAATATTCCCACACATAGAGAATACTAGAGAACTTGTTAAATTGGTGTGTGGATGAGATTTGTGTATATATCTAATAAGGGTATAATAATAAATACTGAAAGTAAAGTTAAAATAATGGAACAATTAGGAGAAAATTAAAAGCAATTGAATTTTTTTTTGTTAATTGTCTAAATATGACTTTTGTTGTGCGTTTTGAAGGAAGAGCATTTTCTTGTAGGTGTTAGACTCTCTGCAGGGTTTTTGTTGTTGCATCATTAGAAAAAATCAGTAAACAGAATATGGTAATCAGATAGACACATTAGCTTGGGTTCGTCATCTATGTATGATGGAAGAAAGAAGCTGCAATTAAACTAGCCTGTCATTGACATTAGATTGATGATCAAAATAACCCATGTAACAATAATTTTTTTTTTTGTAATATTCACTGACAAAATTCTATTATAGTTTTAAAATATCATACAATACAGAAGCCCTTGTTGTTGGATTTCCACTTGGGAAAACAGACCGACAACAAAGGTAGATATCATCCGACCAAATACACTGTTTATGGAGAGTCCAAAAAAAATTAAAAACCAGAGTTTTATTGAAAGTACCATGCTTATAGCTACTAAAAACTATCATTTAAAATAAAAAGGATTGCTGGGAAGCCAACTTCATGGGGCCAAAGGCCGCTCTCTAGAGGTCTGAAGGTGAGCCGATTGAGCTTCATGGTGCCCCGAAGGATGATGACTAGCTGTTTTAGGGAGGCAGGATAGGATCTCTCAAACCATCAAGTGGAGGTTGTCGAGCTGGAGTTGGACCATGTTCTGTGTGTCTTATCTAGTTTGAAGATTTTGGCTCAAAATCTTCTTTAGGTGACAATAGAGTTTGACAATACTCTAATATTGAGTGTCCCTGCCCCTGGTGTGGCCAACATTTGGGACCCATTGGATAATGGCCTTAGATATTTCTGTATCCGTATTCATCTCTCGTTCCTCGCTGACGATGTCTTATGCTTCATCCAGAGTTCTCTGGAATCATTGAGGGGTGTTTGAAGTGTAGTTCCTAGCGACGTTAAATGTCTCCTATTTGACTGAAGATTCTATTACCCCCTCTTCATGATGCCTCAAATAGGAATCTCTAGGGAGACTCGATCCACGTCTATAACCGAGGGGATAACCATGCCTCGGGGACATGGTGTCTCTGATAATGGCCCAAATCTAAGGGTGGTATCATATTGAGAGAGGATTTCCCAGATATCCTTCGCTAACGATGGAGGGGGACTGAAAGGTATGAGACAGGATCTCGAGCAACAAAGTCGTCATCAAAATTTTACTAAATGTCGAGTTCCTATACTGAGGAGAGGGGCTCATCATATGAGAGGTTATCAAAGGGACGAGAGTGAGTCCGAGAATCTGGAGGACGCCCCATTACTCTCATTTATTTATGTTTTCCCTCCGCCTAGATGGCCCTACCTCAGGCTTCCTCCCAAATCCTTAGCCACATGGGAGAATCGTTGTTCCCTTCTTTTCTCATCCCTGGGATTGGGTGCATTCAATAAATTTTTTAACTGCTTATGGTGGGTGCTTGCGCGATAGTCCCACCTTCCTTTGCTAGTTGGCGTTTAGGCGTCAATGATGCTTTTCCCTTGGTTTTGGTGCTTGTCTTTTCGAATATCTCGAGGTCATCCTACTAGATCTCTCCCCCTAGCCTCTCATGAGAGTTCCCTTTCATTAAATGCTATCGTGGGATTCTCAAGGCATGGTATTTTTTACTGTGGTCCTTATGGGTCACCTGGCATCTGAACGTCGCCCGATTACTAGAGAGTCCGATGGGTGTCGATATGTTCTCATGCAGGAGGGAGGGCCAATATACAGGTTCATTTACTTCCCCCCCCACTAGTCTTGGGGATCCCCCTCCGTCGTCATTCCTACTTATCTCTTCTTTTGAGAAGGGGTGTGCCTCTTTTACTAGGAGGGGCCCTGTGGAACCTTCCCCATATTTTTTCTATAGATGGACCTGTTTCTGGAGTCCGGAGGTTACTTGGGTGGCAGGTGATGATATGGATTTGTGTCGGGTCACATCCTTTCTATGGGTGCTCGATTGCTTGTAAAGTAAAGTCCTACATATCCATCGTTTGGATTCCTCCTAGTTTGTTCTTCACTTAGTCCCTCTGTGTCTCGGGGTCGTTCTTGTTTTAGCTTCTACTTTTGGTGTCCTAGGAGGATGAACACTCACTTGGACGTTCCCCTTGCTTGTTCTCTTGGGTATAAAGGTATTGTGTTGCGATTGTGGCATAGGCTTGGGAGAAACCCTCCCCATCAGAGAGATTTCAGGGCTTGTCCCATGAATCCTACTTAATCCTAAGGCTTTCATTAATTAACTAGTTTGTGAGTTTGTTGGTTGAGTGCTTCACATGTATGGGTATGATAACTTGCATGGAGGCCAACATTTGTTTGATGGCTTCCAAGCTTGCCTCCATATACCAAATTTTTCTGGATTTCAAAGTTGGGGAGTCATGTTGCATTGTTTTGAACATATTGATAATGATATGGGAGTCACCTTCTATGATTATCTTGTCATAACCCTAGGCCTTGGCTATGCAGAACCCTTCTTCCAATGCCTGGACTTTCACAACGTTGTTGGTGTTTATCCCCATTTGAATCCCATAAATTCTCAAGATACTGCCTTTTTTGGTTTTGAGGACTCCTCCATAACTTGTCTATCTCAGATTTCCTTTTGATGCCCGGTCAAAGTTCATCTTGAAAAACCTGTCTGGGGGGGGGGTTCCACTGAGATGTTGAGGCTGGAGGGGTCATTTTTGGTTGTTTTCTAAGGGAGGATAGAATGAAATTGAGGTTGAGGACTTGGAATATTGATAGCTCGAACGGGCTACCCTTTCAGTATTTGTCCTCCCAGGGATGGGCCATAATAGTTTCCCGGACTGAGGTGAGGAACATGTTCCAGAGTTCTTCTGGAGGAAGGGTTTGTAGCTTAAATACCCTACGATTGCGATCCTTCCATACTTCCCAGGTAAGAAATCCAGGTAAGAGGATCCACGCTCTATTGATGATAGGGTTCTGTGTTATTGTTGTTGGCCATTGTTCTATGGTATCCCTTATGGAGTTCCTATTATGACTAGAGTGCCTGAAGAGGTATGTCTGGAGGGTCCATAGTTTTTGTGTATAGGTGCAATTATTTAAGAGGTGCTTAGATGTTTCCTCATGTGTCTGGAAAAGAGGGAATCTGTAGGGGCCAAAGATCCCCTATTTGCAGAGATTGTCCCAAGTGACATCTCTGTTTATGGTTATTAGCCAAAGGAAGGTAGAAAATTTTGGCCATAGGCTTTGTTTTCAGATCCTGAGCCAAATTTAGGCTTGAAGAGTCTTGTTGTGCCAATAACTATCTCGTAATATTCTTTCATTTTGAAGGTCCTGTTATCCCCACTTTTTAAGGATAACTAGGAGATCATGTCTTGAGGCCCACAGGTCCTAGACATGGAGTACTGAGAGAAGGATTGACCTAAGAATGGCCCTGGAGGGCCCATCTTTTCTTCTTCCATTGTCTTTTTCTTGTCAGCAACAACAACATCCATCACCATCAGCTTGGTCCTGTATCAGAAGAGGTTCTTGCTCCATGAGGTAATTGGTTTAGGTATCATGGTATGCGTCACCTTTGATCATTAAAACGTTTAAATATATGCATCTGATTCCTTTTATCTCTAACTACTTCTTGGATCTTACATTTTCCCACTTGACCATGTTTGGGGGGATTGACAGGGTGCCCTAGCAAGCCTGTGTCTGTAGGTTTTGGTTTTCCACTGGGGGGATTTCTGAAAAGCCATCGTCTAATCCCATCATAGCACCACTCTTACATCTTGTTTCCCACTCACCTATCCCATTCCCCTTGTCTAGGCATTGGGTTGACCCATTTCAGGACTGCACCTTACCTCGTGGGAAGAAGAGACCCAGAAGGTAAAAGCAAGTTGGTAAAAGATAAAAGCCTAAAAAATGAACCTCAAGATTCTTCGCCCAAAGATCCTCGAGAAAGAAATAAAAATCTTCTCAGCAAGAAACAAGAGGGACCCGAAAAAATAATAAAACAAGACCTAATCAAAGGATAGGGGGTCTCATCACGAGCCAGCCTATTAGGTCCATGGGTACCTAGCAATATGACATTGCCACGAGCTAGTTACCACGACAAGGCAGTGAATCTTGGTTGCATGGCCAAGGGAAAGGGGGTCTCATCACTAGGCAACGTTCTCATCTCTGTGAAAGTACTTCATCATTCCAAGTCAACCACAAATTCTTCATCATTAAATCACTTCCTAAGGATTTTATTATCATAATCCTCTTTGGACATAAGAATAAATTCATTAACCTTATCTTCACAAGCATAATCACTATCTGTGTCTCCTGAAGAGTCATCATTGTTTACACATAAAATTTTCTTTTTGCCAGATCTCTTGGATTTGTACTTCTCTTCACCTTCAACGTTCTAGTCCTTCTTCTTGTGTGGACACTTAGATGAAAAGTGACCTATATTTCCACAGTTAAAACATTTGAAGGGAAACTTGCCTTGGTACTTTCCTAATCCTTTCTTTAGTCTTCTCACACATTTTTCTTCAATTTCATCAGGCTCAAAATCCTCATTCTTATCTACTTTAAATGATGCTTCTCTATAGGTGGGTTTATCTTTACCTATCCTCATTTCATAAGAAGTCAAAGTTCCTAGGAGTTGGTCAATAGGCAGAACTTTTAGATCATTAAGTTATTTTATAGCAGAGACCTTTGGGTTGAACCTATCTGGCAGAGATCTCAAAATTTTCTGAACTAAAGAGGCTTCCTCAATTTTTTCACCAAGTCCTTTCATTGCATTTACTAGTTCTTCAACTCTCAGAAAGTACTTCCCAACAATTTCATCCTCTTTCATATTTAGCTATTCAAATTGTAATCTATAGGTTTGAATCTTAGCACCCTTTACCTTCTAATTACCTTCATAATTGCTAATGAGTTTGTCCCACATTTCTTTGGCAAATTCTAAGTGCATAACTTTTACAAATTCTACTTCTGTAAGCCCACTCAGAATAGAATTCATAGCCTTAGCGTTCAAGATGAATTCTTGCTTGTCATCCTTAGAAGCTAGTACAACTGGCTTCACATAACCAGTCTCTACCACATCCCAGGCATCTGCACCTAAAGCCATCATGTAGGTTCTCATCCTAACTTTCCAGAAGGAAACGTTTGTTCCATTGAACAGGGGGGCCTTATTGGTTGAA